>ASPP01007985.1:0-12349 GCA_000512085.1 Reticulomyxa filosa
ATGATGATAATGACGATAATGACAATGATGATGATGATGATGGTGATGGTGACAATGATGACGAACAGCAATATGAATTGTTTATTCCACTGTTGAATCCGATGAACGAACACGATGTCCAACATTTAGAGAGTCAAATGTCGCAACGCTATGCGAAGATGATAGGAAAGAGCAGAAACGTCAATGGCAATGATAACAATAGCAACAACAGAGATGACGAGGAAGTGCAAAGCAAGAGGAGTGACGACATGGAACGTAGGAGAGGCTCTTCTTCCCACTCCAACAGTGACCTGACTGATGAGTTAACGAAAGATCGCCGACCATATCCAATTGCAGACATGCCGCGCTTGGAGATTGACAAAGAGTCCAGCACCATGGAAAAAAGCATTCTGACAAACACTTCTCAGGAACAATCCGATGAACACTACGCCCAAGTTCCGAGCACCCCAAGAGGTCGTCTGCTCTTCCCTTCCAATTTTCTGGCCAATGCAAATGATGATCATAAACAAGCTGTTGCTCCTGCAAATGTAAATACAAATGTAAATACAAATGCAAATGCAAATGCAAATGCAAATGCAAATGCAAATGCAAATACAAATACAAATTCGATTTTAAATGCAAGTGCAACTGAAAGTGACAAAGAGTCAGAACAAGGACATGTCCAATCGATGCTTCTGACCAATCCGTCAAGTAACACTCGGCAAGATACAGAAACCTGAAAACACAACACGAAATGACGAACAAAGAGGAGCAGCCTTTGAAGGAGATCCTCGAGTTGGTGCAACAGGTGCAAGGCTTGGTGTTTGATCCGACCAAAGGCGTTGAGAACACTGTGAGGCTGTTTGAAGAAGGGGTCTTTTTGAAATTGGAAAAATACTATCACGAGTATCTTTTGAACCAATTCAATAAGCAGAACACTTCCTCCCCTTCTGCTTCTGCTTCCGCTTCTGCGTCCTCGCCGTCACTACTACTACCACCTTCGTCTACAATAACCTTGAATGAAATCGTGTCCACTCTATCCAAGATCCTCGCACACGCATCTCAAATTGTAACCAAAAACAGGAGCCAATCGCCGTTGGAAATTGGAAATGGCCAACTCCAAGGCTATAAGACAGAGGTTACCAAAGGTGGCAATTACAATCGTAAAAACAATAGCGAGGGTGTGTACTTGATCACAGCTCCGATTGAAAATGAAGGAGTTCACGATAATCATGACAATCCTAACAATAATAATGACGATAATAATGATAATAATAATGACGATAATAATGATAATAATAATCACAATGATAATAGCAACAGCAATAACAATAATAATGACAATAATAATAATAATGATAATGATAATGATGATGATGGTACAAATGATGAAAAGGACAATGAATTGAAATTAGCGTCTGTTCCAGATATGACCGACATTGGAGACGCCGAACAATTACCTTTTACCACTCACGAACATCTCCGACGCATGTCTGTGATCGCCTTGTTCCAACAGACGACGACGACGACGCCAAGCGGCGTCCACAAGCGTGATTCGAAAGCCAACGCCGGCAGCAAGCATCCGTTGCTCGCACTTTCAAATAACGCCGGCCAGTCCAATCGCACTCCGACGATTGTGTCAATGTCCAAGTCGTCTCTGTCACGTAACGACTCTGCTCTCCCTCCCCCTGTTGATGATGGCTATGACAATATCCTTCTTGATCGGCAAAGTAGCACTGCGACTTCGTTTGCCGCCGAGAACAAGAAGATATTACCAATTGAACAAAGCAAAAAAGGTGCGCTCACATCTTCAATTGCAATGAACAATACTAATAGCAATAATAATAATAATAATATCAATAATATTAATAATAACAATGACAATAATAACAGAAAAATGCTCATTTCAAATCAGAGACAAGAAGGACATGGACAACGTCAGAAGAAATCAATCACAATTGTTAGACGTCTTCCCTCTTTGCCTCCTCAATTACAATCACAATCACAATCACAATCACAATCACAATCACAGCCAAAGTTGAACAGCAAAATTCGCACAATTGATCCGATAATAACGAAACTGCCGTCCCAAGCGCAAAGCGGCGAGGACACATTCGGTCCCTTGCCGTCCACATTAGTGAGTAATTTGGCATCTGTGCAAAGTCCGTGGAAACAGAATAGCGGCGGACTGCCTTCGTATCTAATTGGCAATGTGCTGACGATGACAAATTCGACGCCCTCGCCCTCTCAGACCTCGGCTTTGTCCATATCACTGCCCTTGTCCGCGCCTTCGACAACGCCCAACTCAAACTCTGCGTCGTCTTCCTCGTTCTCTGCAGGCCCGCTATTTTGGAGATCGCCTCTGGACAAAACCAAGGCGGCCAAAGACAATGTCCATACGCCAGTCACAAATCTGCAACACGAAGGCAAAGACGACAATAGCTCTTTGCATCAGACCACTCCATCAAAAGAGTTCAATAGTACTAGTACTACTACTATTGTCACAAACACAAATGCAAATGTAAATACAAATGCAAATGCAAATGCAAATGAAATGCAAATACAAATACGAATGTGAGCGGTGAAATTCAAGTGTTACCAATGACATTGACAAGGGAACCCGGACAGCCACAAAGATCGTCTCCATCGATGAGATCGACGAGTGACAGCAATGTGTGGACCGAAACGAGCGAAGAAGTGATGACCATTCTTCCCAAGTTCCCCACCATAAACGAAAGGGAGGGAAAGCCACAACAGGTTGCTGTTTCCCCCATACCCCAAACCAAAGCTATCCCCACCGCTATCATCAGTCTGCAAGACATGACAAATGAGGCACTCGTCCAAACGTTTTGCAAAGTTGAGTTTGTTCAACATGCACATTTGGGACCAAGTTCTGCTTCTTTCCTAACAACCGTCATCCTTGGTCTTGGCCTTTTTGTGTGTGTTTTTTTTTTGTGTTTGTTTTCAATAAGGAGAAGCAATTGATTGTAGAGGGGGATGGGATGGGATGGAAATGTGCGATTTTTAGATAGACAAATTCACACAATGGAAAGAAATGATGGAAGAAATAAACAGTCGATTGAACCACAAGAGTAAGCACAATGGCTACTCGCTCATGGTAAAACCCCCTCCTCCTCGAACAAATCTTGCAAAGGACAAAAAAGACACACCATTTGTAGGCGTGTTGTTGCAGAGTGGAAATGCAGTCATTTTTATGTCTCAAGTGTTTCGTTATTTACCGTTGTATTATCCGTTAGACCAAACAAACGCCGAAAGCAAAGTCAATGCAAATAAAGACGAACATAAAAATGAAATAGGAGAAAGACAGCATAAAAAGCAAGTGTGTTTGCAAGTGCTGCAACTCTTGCACAGTTTGTTACAACGGGGCAAAGGGAAAGATTCGGGAACACAATACTATGAAATGAAACGGTTGGTTGGCCACAGCGGCGGGATTGTGGTTTTGTTCGATTTGTTGCAGCTTTATAGAAATGATAAGTCGTGCCTTTCCATTCTACACAAATGTTGTTATATCTTGTGGCAGCTGTTGAATGTAGCAGATAATATGGAAATCATGTTTGCATTGGCCACTGCGAGTAATGTAAAAAACAGACCGAAAATAAGTAACAAAAAGCAGCCAAACAAATCCGCACAAAGACGTGGTTATGACTATGATGACGAAAATGATAGCAATAATGACAATGGCAATGGGAATGATAATAAGAATGATAATAACAATAACAATAACAATGACAATGACAATGACAATGACAATGACAGTGAGAATGGTAATGGTAATGAACAAGGACAACGTGTCAATGATGCAACAAATTATGTGTATTGCCTTACCGGTCTGTTATTACAATATTACACGCAAGATAAAATGTTATGTGAGCTTGTCTTGCCATTGCTGTTGTCAATGTCACAATACAATGAGCAGTTGAATAACGTCGTATTGAAAAATAAGGGATTGACAGTATGCATTCTAGTAATTCAATTTTTGATGCAAGAGGAAACAGAAAGCAAGCACGATTACAATTCCAATTACGCCACGACGGCCGCAGCCAATTCGTTGATGATGGCGATTGAAGTGAACACCAAAAAAAATACCAACATCATTGGCCAAGCGATAATGTGTTTGGCTCAAATGACGCACTATCCTTCAAATATCGAGTATTTGGAACAATTGCATGTTAAGTCGCTCAAGGTTGGACAAAGTCATCCCAGCAAGAATTCCAACCAACGTGGAGTGGTGGAGGTGTTAGTAGAATTGTGCACTCATGTCGGGGTCGTGTATTTGAATGACACCAAAATCATTCACCGCAATTCCCTATTGCTTTCCAATTTGTCGACGAGTCCAATGCTCCAGCAGCTGTTACGCAAAGCGTGTGATCTCGTACCATTGCTCACAACCAGCTGTATCAAGCACATTCCAAATCAGTCCATGTTGCAGGCCAAGACAAACAAAGACAAGGAGACCCTTGCGATGACGCAAGAGATTCACATTGCTTTGCTGACGTGTATGCAAAACATGTGGCGACAAGTGCCTCCGAAACCAAGGGCCAAAGTGAATGCAAATGCCTTGGTGGAAACAGAACCAATGAAAGAACGAATGAATGAAATTGGCGTATTTGTTAAACAAAAATTTCATGTGACATTGTACAAATTGATCAAATGGTACGATAGGTATCAACAATGCTGTCATCCCAATCCAGTGTCCATCGATACAAAGTCTACGCGAGTCATTCATTTGTGTCTGATCTTATTACGTGTGCTGTGCGTCAACAACTTTTGCATCACTCAACTCCTCGAAAGTCGCATTTTGAGTGTCACCATTACAATCTTGCAGCAATACGTTGTTGCTATGGACGCTCTGAATAAAGTTTGGAGTGACCAAGTTCAGAGTGAGGATCAAGAGGGGGTATTGTCGCTGTTGAATGATTTGTGGTATTTGTTCAACGATCTATTTCCATATATGGATAACGATAATATCTACGCTTTACTCAAAGAATATGGGCTGTCTTTGACTTATGTCCAAGTCAAAGAATACGTGTCGTGTTTGAAAATTCATCCGAGATTGAGCTTGCACGAGCAAAAGCGAAGAGCGTCACTCACTATTGACCCGAACAATGGACTCGTACCGGCCAGGCCCGTATCACCACCGACAATGGATCAAAGTCCGCCTAACAAAAATGTGGATAAGAAAGACAATGAACTCAACGTGGAGGAGCTTTTGCAACAACAGATTATTCATGACCGATCCAATCATGGTGGTGAGTATTACGCTTTTCAATTGAGTCGATCCAAAGGTACACAGTTGTTAGGCATTTTGTCCGAATATAAAAAATGGGATTCCAAAAAAATTTCTCACGTGTTGACGCTGTTATATCAAATGACGATGTACAATCAGCCGAGTGATTTTTTGCTCACGGTCGGAATAATCCCGACACTTTTGACGTATATCGTCAGCCAAACACAGCCATTTCATCAGGACATTGTTGGCCAGACGATTTGGATTTTGCGAATATTGGCAAACACGCTCTTGCATCACTTGTGGTATTGCGAAGAAGAGCTACAAAACTGTTGGAAGGAATACCAGCAAACGAAGGCAAACATTTTAAAGTTTCAAAAAACTCAGATCCGTGCCAATACCGAATTCATGCAAGAGTGGAACCAATGGCAAAAAAATTTGGTCAAAAATTGCTTGGAGTTTGCTATTAAAGTTAAAATGATTGACCAACCCAAAATTTATTCATTGGTCAATGGAATTTTCATTACTTTGCATGGGGCTAAGATTGTTGTTCGTAAGCCAAGTAATGATGAAGTCCATCGCAACAATGCTAATACAACTTTGGAGACCACTGTGAAAAGTCGAGGTGCTCTTGCATTTTATTTTTTTTTAAGAAAAAAACTCAGTTACATTTTTAACAAAAAAATAAGATGTAACCGCAATGGAGTGCCAAATGATCCGGATACGTATCAGTGCTGACAGTCGCTATATTGTATTGGAGGAAGTAGACTTTATTGATCAAGTTGATGCCTCTTTATCCAATGACCCAAAAAAAAAGACCACAAAGTTGGAAAAATAAAAGTGAGTGACATCAGTTATGTATATCGCCCAGATGTCAAAAAGCACATCAAAATATCCGAGAATGAGAATAGTGATAATGGCAGTGATGACGATATGTTGCATCACTATCCACAGTCACTTCTGAGCGATATGTCAAGAAACCAAACTATTCAACACCGCTTATTTATCATTGTTTTAAAATCACAACTTCCCTATCACAATGACAATTCTTCCATCGGACGTATATCCGATCAAAAATCCATTTCCTCCACCTCATCTTCAAACTGTACAATCCACAGCAACACACCGTTGTTTGTCGTTACTCAAACTTTAGAAGAATGTGTGTTCTGGCTTGACGCTTTGAGTGAATTAACTGACCCGCAAAGGCTGAAAATGAAACTCAATTATCAAAAAAAACGCAAACACCGAACTGAAAATAATATCGTTAATCTAAATCAATATAACCCATTAGCTACGAATAGACAACAAAACAAAGTCAGTCAAGTGTAAATTTTGCTTGTGTTGAGTGACCCGTAGTGTTTATGTGTTTTGTTTTCCTTCTTTCATGTCTTTCTTTTTTTTTTTGCCATTTTTCCTCCTATTTTCTGACGACTGCCTTTTTATTTTAAACTTTCTTTTAAATTATGTACTTTTAAAGCGTCTTTCTTTTTTGTTTTTCCTCTTATTTGGTTTTGTTTATTTTTAATTTTTTGATGGTTTTCCCCTGATTATCTCTGCTTACTGATATCAAATGATACAAGCATACAAATTTAGTTTGTTTCTGAATTTGTTCAATTCATCCGACAATTTATTGGTCCACAAAGTGTTTTAGAACAAAGACAACTAGGCCAAAAAAAAAGCATAACAAGCATGTCGCGTTTACTTTTTAAAAGTAAACACATCATCAAATCCCTTGAGGATTTATTGTAAACCATACAGACAGAAAGGAAAAAACAATTCTCAACACTAGAAAAATAAGACAACAAATTTTCCTCCTGATTTATTGCTATAGTTATTTCTCATCCGCTGTTACTTGGTCTGTCCCGCTAGCAGAAACGGTGATTTCCTCAATCTGAACAACTTGAGGCAATCTGGAGAACTCATTTAGAGTTAATTTTTTGTAGTCTCTTCGAGTAGCAAATAAGGCTATAGCAACAATGATATATCCAAGTGCTAAGCCAAGCAAAGCTACATAAAGGTCATTCGCTGGTGTAAACAATGAGTATTCCATTTCCACATAATCATAAAGCCCATGCCACAAGATTTGTTTGAAGCTTAGCTCAAACCATGATTTTTGTTGATGTAGACACTCTCTACGAGAGAATTCAATTCCCCAAATTGCCCCTGGGTTTTTTTTTTTTGGAATTCGTTTTTTTAATGCTTACAACAAAACAAATAGTTCGTAAATGAAAAAAAACAAAACGAACGCATTGAACCTGTTAAAGCATGCAAAGGGATTGCCAAAAAAATTCGGATTAATAGAATGATGAGCTGTCCAAAAATGCCCGAATTCATTCCATACAAGCAAGTGTATAATATTCCCTCCATAGTCCCAAATCCCAAACCAACAGCCAAGCCCATCCACACAAACGTCTTCACAAATGAGCCATCCAAATGTGTCGAGTGCGGAAGGTACAACTTTGCACAGTGTTGCAACACCATCCCCTTGGTCATTTCCTCTGTCATTCCGGCAATCACAAATGCATTTATTAATGTCAATGTTTGGGTCTTCCAACCACTATCTTTGCCCCTGTTTTTGGTTTTACGCAGTCAACAACACACACACACACACAAATGCCAAAAAAGAAAAAACAAAACAAAAAAAACTAAACATTTGTTTCACATTTCCTCCTGTTATTATCAATGTATAAATCGCACTTTGAATGACTTCGAAAAACAATGCAAACAATGAGCCTCCCCACTTTGCTCGATTTGTTCAACATTCATTTGTGTATATAAGTATATATTACTTTTTTTTTTTTGTTTGTTTTTTTGGAGGGAAGAAAAAAAAGAACGTGACGATACCACGCAATGACAAAATGCACGATATAGGTCGCTAAATTTGGTTTGATCTGGATTCAGTTGTTGATTTAGACATTTTTTGTTGTAGATTTGGTAGAAAGCCAATGCCGTAAGATATGACGCAGGGAAAAATAAAAGATTCCCAATCCCTCCAAACCAAGTCCACTGTACTATGACCAGGGCCGAGTAGAGAAAACCTATCAGCCAATGCCAATGAAATGGAATGAGATGCTTATCAGGGCTTTCAGGGGGTGGTCTGCTGTCTTGATAGGATAATTCCAACGACGGAAAGAGGAAAAGGAAACAAGGGTCCATTATGCACTTAAGCAAAAGAAAAAGGGGTCAACAGCAACGCTAAACACAGCACACTAACTTTTTGTCTTAATGTTAGCACATTCCTTGGGCGACTGTGCACTAAATTTGCAATAATTAAAAATCAAATGAAGATTAAAGAATCGAAACATTACTTAAACTATATGATTTGCAGATATTTTTTAAAAATTTTAATTAAATGTTGTTTTTCACGAGAAAATTCACAATATTTGAAACTGGCTTGCTTTATTGTTTAGAATCACATTTGTAAATATGTTACATACAAAGTGTCCAAATTTAAATCATAAAATCAAGAAATGATCCAGAAAAAGTTGAAACTGTCCAAAATCTCTTAAGGAAATGTCAACAGTAAAGTAATTACGAATAAATTTGGAAAAATTACATTAAATAAATTTTAACTATGAAACAAGAATTAACACAATTGGCAAAAATTTGTCTTATCCACAATAAAAAAATGTAAAAGTGAACACAAAAAGTTTAGGGAAAAAACTTGACCCTTTGGAATAAAGAGGCTACTCAAACTAGCTAAATCTTTTAAGACTATTGAATTTCCGTGCATTTAAATGGATTATTATACTTCAAATTTAGAAAAACATTTAAATTTGAGCTTCAAGGATTCTTCTGAGGTCTTATCTCTTTCACCAGCTTCATCCAAAACTCAATGTGTGGTCTATAAAGAAGAGATTCTTATCTGTGGAGGTCTTAATGAACGAGATGTTATACTTATCACACTCTCAGAGATACCTATAAAATTATTTGTTTTTATCTGGCTGATGTTGAAATAGAAGGACATTGTGTAGTGAAACTTGTATGGAATGATAATGATAGTGACAATAAAAGTGAAGAATTAGCAATGATCACAATATGAGAAAGACTATTGAGTACTTGCAGTGGTTGGTGGAGTGACAACAATTTGTTATTCATCAAAGCTTACCAAAATATTGTGTGTTCAATTTAAGTACAAGTCGATATCAAAAATAAATGACGACAAAGTAAATTTTATACTAAGAAAAATAAGTAAATCAAAAACTTTAAAAGATTTTCTTTTTCTAAAGTAAACGTTGTTTGGTATTATTATCATATTAAAATAAAAAAAAACATAAATAATAACTTTAATAGCTACAAATGCAAAAAGAAAAAGCCAACAATAAAAAATAAAATGCACAAAAGTAGTCAAACAACAAAAATTTCAAAAAACTTATTAAATAATTCTTTAGAGAATAAACATTCTGTTGAAAAAAGATTAAAATTTTTCAAACAATTAGTAAATATAAAAAACATCAAAATTATATTTAAAAAATACATTATTCGTAGAAATTTTTTTAAAAATTAAGTCTAAATGTTGTTTTTTCATTGAGAAAATCATAAGTTCTATAATGTGCCATTTTATGTGTCAACTTTCTTTTGCATTATAATGTATTTCGTATTTTGTTTAAATATACTTGAAATGTTTGTTTTGACATAAATATAATGTAATAATTATTTAATTTTGTTAATTTGTTATTTATTTGTTATATATGTAAAAATAAATCAAAAGATAATTAAACATATGAAAATAAATAAGCACTAACTGCAAAAGGAATAATTATATTTTAGTAATAAATTTCTAATTAAATTTCATTTTGGTTATAATATCTAAACAGTTATAATTTATCAAAATAATAATGTATTAGTCGATATATTTGTGACATAAACAATGTTATTTTATATTGTTAAAAAAGTCTTTTTCTTTAAAGTCAGAAAATGATTGTCAAATTCAATATTGACAAATCATTGTATATTTTTAAATTTGTAAAATTTACAAATAGAAATACACAACATATATCAATACATCTTTGGACTTGTAATTTGCGTAATATGTCATAATATTTCTTATATAGCGACAATACTGAAATAATCAAGCAAATTATCGTTTTCTGCAGTTTCGCTTACGTACTGACAACAATATTGCTTTATCTTTTTCACACGTCAAGTGTCATTCAGCGCTTTTTGAATTGTTCTTCATCTTGTTTAGATCATTAATCAAGACAACTGAAGGATTTCAAACTTTTAATTTGATATTTTTTTGTGAACTTCCACTAATTTAGGTTTTAAATTTAATCATATTTTGCAGAACTAAAAATTAAAGCATTTTACAAGATTTCAAAAGTTATTTAATTCACGAATAAATAATGTTAATCTGACATTTAAAATTGAATGTATTTATTGATATTCAATATTTTCTTTTCAAAATACCTCGTTAACAAACTTGTTATTTATTGTAGCGTAAAGCACATTGTATGATTCATAATTGACTCTAAAGTTGCATAAAACAGTTCATTCATTCTTTTAACAATTCTTTTCATTCTTAAGTAATAACATACACTAAGTTTCATCGCAATCCTATTTTTCTACATTATGACAAAGAGATTTTTAATTAATAAAGTTTTTACAAAAAAAGAAATTAATTGTCTTGTGAATAATTGTTTAAACATTGCCACTGAAAAGCGATGATTGTTCTAATTAGACTGGTCGTTTGTTTGCATTCCAGTTTTCTAATCTGTCATTGGAGTGAAGGCATGGAACTAAGAATTCAATCCAATCAAAATAAGCAAAAAAAAGATTGTAGGTAAATCCCTTGTGTGAGGTGCTCGCACTTTCGTTGTGATCTCCTGCCAAAAACTCTCTCTCTATTTCTGGTGAATTGCTCTTGCATTTGCACGACTTTGCGCGTGGCTATATATTAACAAAAGTGTTTTGTTTGTGAAATTTGCAAATTTTCTGAGATTATCGACCTGGGGTTGTTTTTGTTGTTGTTTCGTTTGGAACGATCTGTGGCAAGTCGATAAATCAAAGGGTTCATTAAGAAGAACCCAACTTTGAGTCGCCATTCCAGGCAAGAAAAAGAGATCTCTGTCCGCCAGTCTTAGTGACAGTGAAATAGGTAGCATCAATAGCGACCCCGATCAAGCATCTACTTTAGGACGTCCAACTAAACGTCTGCGAGTGTCAATTAATCAGCAATCAAGTTAATGAGTGTGATCAAATTTTATAATGTAAACAGATACATACGAACAGAGTGTTGTCATTTTGTTGTCGTCGCATTGATAGCAAGTAACCAGGACATACTTTCAACGATAGCAGAAATGTCTACCTCTCAAGCTTCATCCAGCGGCTTGCATCATGCACATGAGCACAGCACAAAGAAAGACAATGAAAATGGAAATGCGAATAAGAAAATGGTATCAAGTCATGGATTTGTTAACAATGGCGATGTCTCAAATAGCGACAATAGTATTACCAATGGAACAAAGAAAGAACGAAAATTCACTACAAACAATAATAATAATAATAATAATAATAATGCCAACAATGTGGCAAATCAAAAAATTGATAGCAACAACACATTGAATCGAATCGGATTAATTGATGAAAAAAGCCCGACCCTCCTCACGCCAAATGGCTGCCACATCTCTCAAAACGAAATTATTCGAGTGGTCATGCAATGCTTAAACGACTTGGGATACAAAAAATCTGCAAAGTGTCTCTCACAAGAATCTGGACTTTATTATTCAGTTTGTTGTGTTTCTTGTCCTCTGTTATATATATACACATATACATTATATACAATGTATATAATATATATATATATATATATATATATTTCATTTGATTGAGGTAAGTCTGCAATAAATAAACAAAAATAGGAAGCAGAAGACAATGAAGCTGGATTGAGGGCAATGGAGACAGCTATAAGCAATGGAAAATGGAACGAGTTGTTGGAATGGTTTGATAGCTTTATGACAATGGACGCAATATGCGTAAGCCATCCATACACTGAGAAAGACTTGAACGGTGGCCGTTCAAAATCCAATTCGAATTCTGTTGTGTTGATCTCACCTGTTTACTTAATTTACGCACGCATTCTCGTTTTAGAGCAAAAGTACTCTTTTTTTTTTTTTTTTTTTT
>ASPP01007995.1:0-10680 GCA_000512085.1 Reticulomyxa filosa
TTTTTTTTTTTTTTTTTTTTTTTTTTTTTTTTTTTTAATAATTTGTATGTTTGGTATACTTATGTGTTGTTGTGTCCGTCGTCCATGGTGGAACGGGAGAAGAAAAAAAAAAAAAAAAAAAAAAAACCTGTTTCATCTCTTCTTCCGTCAAAGTATTATTGTTATCATCGTCGTCGTCATCGGATGACGATACATGCTTGCTACGGGCGGGTCGTCCACGTGCACGTTTTTTTGTGTCCTTTGCCGGGTCTTTGAACTCTTCCTCTTCTTTGTCCGCTTCTTTTGTGTCTTTGCTTGAGCCGTCCTCAACACGCTGACGCTTGAGCGCTGGCGGCTTTGGATCTGTAGCGCTTTCGCTTTCGCCCTTGTCGTCACTCTTTGGCGCTGTGGCGCTTTCTCCTTTGTCGTCACTTTTTGGATCTGTCGCACTTCCCCCTTTCTTGTCGTCATCCTCGACTTTTTTGTATCCTTCCTCTTCTTTTGTCTTCGTTTTACAATTTTTTTTTTTTAAAAAAAAAGTAGATTAAAAATTCAATTGCACCAATTTGGCTATTCATTTTCTTTTTTTTTTTTTTAAAAAAAATTTACTTTAATTGCTTCTAAAGCGGCCTTTTTGCACAATTCCTCATCGGGAAACTCTTTCACGCAAGTTCGTCCTTTTCCGCTGCCCTGTGTACAATGTAGTTGTGTTATTGGAGGCTGATCAGATTGTCGCAAGATAATTTGTCATTTATTCGTCTCTAATTAACTTGGCCGAATCGAATTGAATATGATTTGTCGTTTGTCGTTATTTCCCAATATCTGACACTGGTTCCCTTTCCCTTTCAAGTCATGTCACAACAACAACAAATTAATGTGAAAAGAAAGCAACAAGCGTTTTTTCCAAAGTTATAACCAAACTGGTATTTCGAGTCGCACTTCACCCAAGTTTCGTTTGTTCGGACAGTCCAAGAACATTCCCAGAAATTGTTTCACAAGAGAGAATTGTTAAAAAACAATAAAACGTACCTTTCATGTTCTTTACACTGGATCTACAAAATTATCAAAATTAGAAGTAAGATGGAAGCAAAGATCGATCTTTTTTACAGATTCGTTCCGGGGCTTGTTTTGAGTTCTTTTTCCGTAGTCTTGTAAATATTTTTTTGTGGCATTTTTCGATCGAAACGAGTAATTCTGTGGTAAGACGTACATTGTCGAATCGTAAACATATAATCTATTTTAGTAATTGACAAAAACAAATCTTTATTGCTTGTTGGTTCTTGCAGAACGAATGAAAACTTATAGTAAGTTTTACCATCTTTTTCCTGAACAATTGTTTTAAAAATTATATTCATAGAACAATGCTAAATTCAATACATTGAAAGTAAAAAACTAATATACGCACAAAAAAAGCTATGAAAAAGGGTGTGCAACTATGTTGCTAAGAAAGATGATGTGACCGTCCTCCTTTATCATATGAAAATTGAAACAATGATAAAAAGATACCTTGCAAGTAAAAACTTTGCATTTCGTGGACAAAAACCCCACGTATACAACAACAACAACAACAATTAAAAAAAAAAGCGGATATTATAGTGCAAACAAAAAGATAATGAAGAAAAGGATAGATGCTAATCAGCCTCAATCGTGCATCCAGTAATTCCACACAAGAGAGCAAGCCATTGATCTCTAGTTTCCAATTTCTTACACACAAACTTCCAAGTCCTTTCATCAGTGATGATATCAAAGTCAAGTTTTTTTCCAGACCTGATCTTGCGACAATTTTGTAAGTCGACATATCCTTTGTAATATTTGCTTTTATCGTTTTCGAAATAGTACAATTTTCCATCACTTTGCAACATACAAAAGCGCTGTTTCCACGTCTTTAGTTTGGCCCCTTGCTTTAAAAGCCAGCCTTGTTTCAACACTTGTGGCGCGTTTGGTGTTTGCTCTTTTTTTTCTTCCACTTCTTTGTTTACAGACTGAACAGATGCATTGTTATTACCAGCAGTGACCCCTTCTTGTTCCTCTTTCTCGTCCTCGTCCTCGTTCCCGTTCCCCCCATCGTCAGTGGTCCCGTACGAGGTGACCACATTTACCTTTGTCTCCGGGGTTGAGTATTTCCTGTTCGCTTGCGCGTTATACGTAACGTTGGTTGCACTTGTTTTTGGGTTCACTTGGACTGTTATGTTCAATTGTGCTGGTGCGGATACACGTGCTTTCTAAAAAAAATAAAATAAAGTTAGTATACGTATTTTTAAAAGTTTGAAACTTATAAAAAAATTTTTGTATATGAAAGTTTGCGTTTGCTAGTTGTTTTGTCTTTTTGTAACTTTTTTTTTTTTTTTACATTCCCATATATGTATATAAGTACCTTTGCCGCGGAATACTCTCTGACACACTTGTCACATAGCACAAATCCTGGTCCAAGCTCGGTGCTTCGCCAACAAGGCAGTGGGTAGTTGGAGTACTTGCCATATACTGTGTACTTACATTTTTGATTGTCGCAATACCATTCCTCATGTGACTCAAGCAAATAGTGCGGTCCTTCCAACGGGTAAGGGTGAAGTGTTGTCATCACACGGAACCATCTTGTCGATTTTCTTTCTACCGGTATTTTCACTGTTTCTTGTGTCCTACTTTTTTGGTGACGAAGCTGAGGGGGTTTTTTTTCTTGACTTGAAGAGGTGCCTCCACTTTGATGCGCTTGATTCACAAGCGTCGTTTGCGTAATGTTATCATAGAGGATCTTATTTGATTTATGAAAAGGCATGGTATTGACAATTCAGCTATTTACCATTCCCAAATTACTTCTCCCCCCCACCAGCTTCTTGTGGACTCAATCTGCAAATTTCAGCCTAATGGTTAGTACTTTTTCGTGCATTCTGATCAAATCTGAAATTGCAATTAAAAGATCCAGTTTTTAGATTAGAATTCTTTTCCGAATTTGAAAGATAAATATTACCAAAAAAAAATTACAACTTTGAAATACATAGTACTAAAAATATTACATAATAATGAACTTCCTTTCAAACGACAAAAATTTTTTTTTTTTTGTAAGCCAACGAAATGTTAGGGTTTCATGAACGTCATAGTAGGAAGTTTAAGAACCCTTTTTTAAAGTTTGGTTGTCAACAGTTAATTTGTGAAAATTTATGACTCATTTAAAAAAAAATAAATGAAATTGATACCACACCAGCACACAACAGAAATGTAAATGATGAAAAAAAAAAAAAGAAGAAAAAACAGAAACAAAATAACAGCGTAAATCTAGTCTCGAAGCAAATACATTTCAATTTAATGAAGATATTGCTAAATTAAGGAAGTATTTTTTTTAAGTTATATATACACGTTTTTTTTATGCGAGCTATTCGCATAAAGACATTTTTAAAAAGTATATACGTACAACAGAAAAAAAAACATAAATATGACTAAAAAATATTTTAGTCATTAATGATACTTACCCAAATAAAGAAATTTTTTTGCGATAGTTAACATCGAATGACAGTAATTCGCTTGACAAAATAAGACTAGTATTATTAACAAACACTGAAGTGTTAGAGAAGAAGGACTGACAGTTGATAATAAGTAATATTGTGATCGAAATGACTAAATAAGATTTTGTAAACAACATTGATTGCACAAAAAGTTGTTAAACTCGCAATTCAAGTCCCGATCAAAGAAAAAGAAAAGGCTGATGCGATATTTATTTGTTTTTGGATATAGTGTTGAATGCGTAGCTTTCAGAGTTGAAAGTCAGTTGGCTATATATGCATTGTTATTTGTCAAAGAACGCAAATTCGACATGTTTGAATTAACGAAAAATAACAACAACATTAAACTATTCGTTCGAAGAGTTTTTATTATTTGTTGTTGCAAAGATCTTTGACACAATATCTATCGTTTATTCATGGTGTGGTGGACAGCGAATATTTACCATTGAACATTAGCCGATAGTCGTTGAAGCAAAATCTTAAAAATCGTCCAGAAGAGTATAGTCAAAAAGCATTTAGAATTATTCGCGAAATTGCGGAAAATAATGCTAACTTCAGACGTCTTATGAAGTTCCACAAGGACATCGAACTGTGAATTAACGAAAGCTCAAAGAAGATAGCTGAACTGTTGCGAGATCATTGAACAAAATAAGGTGAAAAACTTATGTCGCTGAAAGATAGGTCAGTATAATGAAAGAAAATGAAATGTAAATATACTGTATCACTGGATAATCACAATCAAATGTTGGATAGTCACCATTTTTGGAAGATTGAATAATATATACTTGGAAGTCCTGTTTTTAGTTGATTCAATCGACAAATACTCGATCCAACAGTTAGAATACGATTGAAGAAATTTGTTTGCGTAACCAAAGATATTTGTATTTTACTCTTTACAAAGAAGAAAAAAAGTTAGTTTTTTTAAGTATACTTCTTTAAAAAAAACTAAAAACGTTTTAGATTCATTAGTCAATTTTCTTCTTGTTTCTATAAAACACGTACAAACAATTATACGTAAACGAAAAAAATGAAAATTTTGGAAAACAAGATCGAAAAATCATTTTGATATATCGAATTGTTGACTATATGTTATCATTGATTACATGATAATACGATTGTGTAAGAATTATGAAGGCTCAAGCATTAAGAGTCAACTCGATGACTCAATACATACGATCAAAGAAGATAATGGGAATAAACCAAACAATGTGATTATTAGTAATTGGAAAGAAAAATTTGCGGCATATCCATCCGATTGGACAATCGAAGATTTAGTATGGCTGTTATTTGAAACAGCTTTATTTATCAGTGGATTTAGTTTGGAGGAGACAGTAAAATTTGATGGACGTATCCACAAATTGATCAAATTGGGTCTCGCGTTTTTAGTGACAGATATGATGAGCCTCAAGAAGAAGATAAAGCGTGTTGTTTTTCCTGCTGCTGAAAGAGGTGCGCAAACTCTAACAAGAAAGGTTTTCGCTCTTTTGAGCAATTTAAAACAAAAGATTAATGATTTAAATAAAAGAGAAAATAAACAACAAGATTCAACAAGTGAAAGAGGAAAGACAAGTCTTTAAAGTTAGTAGTGTGTTGTTAGAATAAAGGGTTCCAAAGTTCACTTGTAGTGCGAGAATTACTTATTACGACATCATGAGTACAAGCGAAAAACGCAGACAAACCTGATACCAGAGCAGAAAACGCAGACTGGAAAAGGAAGATACTTCAGCAATTGGTGAAGTTTGTTAACAAAAATTTTTTGTGTTATAAGAAAGGGGGACAAAGAATTGCGAGTCGTCTTTGCTTATCACCACTTTGTTTTTTTCTTTGTTTAATTTTAAAATTTGTTTTTTTTCGTGACCAAGAATTTTCAACAAGTCTTTTGTGAAAGTGGCTGTCAACTTTTATTGTGATTACTTTTATCTTATGTAAAATTTCTAAACCAAAATGGCAAGTTAAAAATTGTAACGTTTTTTATTTGTTAATAATTTTTGCCTTTTACTGATTGATTAAAGCATAACATTCCTAATTTATTGGAGATGATAGTATTCTTCAGGTTGTGTTGGTTTATGCATTATTGCTTGAATGTTTATGACAAAAAACAATAAGAATATTATCAAAGGCCAAGACAAACAATCTGGGAAAAAAAAAAGACGATAAAAACAACAGTTTTTCCTTTTCCAGTAAAATGAGACGTATTCACAAATAAGAAAAGGTGTTTAGTTGTTTATATCGATTTATTTTCATTCTCCGGGAGTGTTTCAATATTATCGTGCTGCTGATCTTCAACATCACTTAACGATACTGACCCCCGTGATTGCGTTCCCATCACATTGACCACAAGTGTATCCTTTGGTTGGTTGTCAGTGGACAATTTATTTTTTTCTTCAAATCTTGAGATAGAAGGCTGCGCTTCAATAGTATCGCGAGGAGATATCATTTGTTCCTCAGTGGCACTGGATTTATTATTTTTGGAATTTTTATGTTTGCTCTTTGGTGTGTTCCTGACAGAGAGCTGTTCTACGTCGGCCATTTTGGCTTCACTATCAAGATCGACGAGAAATATGTCATCGTGTTCATCTCGAGTTCCCTTGTATCTCACCGTACCTTCATGGCTGACATCCGTATCTACCCTTTTGATTGCTAACTTTTGTTCTTCAACCAAACGTACTTCCTCGCTTTCATTTGCAAATTTTTTTTTCTTTTTCTGGCTACCGCTTGATTGTCCAGACAACGAAGGTGATGGAGACAAACCAAGTTTTTCATGAAGATGCAAACTGGCATTTCGAAATTTTATCAGCTTTGGATGGACCGGTGTTTGTGATGTGGGCAATTTAGATTTTTTGGAAACTTTTTATTGTTTTGTCATGTTTTATATGTTATATTTGCACATCATGCGAGATAGCAATACAACCAAAAAAAAAAATTAAACACCTACCGCGTTGTTCAATAATAAGATCCGGAATTTCTTGCAAGATTCGAAATTTGCCACAATTGTTCAAATGTTCGTTTTCCATTCGAAATACATTCCAAATACATCGACGAATAACCTCTAAAGCCGCAAAGGGCAATCTCGCATATGGTTCCTTCAGTGGTATTTCTAAACGCCACGCGATATCATTTTTTTGTGTGCATATGTGATAACGTTTCGTTTCAAAGACCAATAAAAAATAAAAAATAAAAAAATTGGACATAACGAAAAATAGCAGGGAAGAGAGCAAAGGCCCACGCAATTCGCAAGAAGAAGTTAAGTATCATAACAATGTAATATACAATCGGCGGAAATCGCATTTTTTTGCGCAGGAACATGTGATGAACGTCACGTTGCATCAATCCCCAATCACAAAAAATATCCCAGCTATAGGAATACAACGTAGTGCAGGCCCCAGTCACGATTCTCAAAATCAACAACCCTGTCGACGGCGCACTCGCATAGGAAATAGAGATCATTGTAACTATTAATGCAACCAGGTACTTGCACGCGTTCAAAATGTGGTTCCCTCGTGAAAAGAGATTGTTGACTTGTTGATGCACTCCATTGTCACGTGTCCGACGCACACACTGCCAAAAGCGAATCCAATCTTTGTATTTATTTATTTATTTTTTTTTTGCGTTATCATCTTTGATAATGTATGTGCACGTATACGTGTATATGTATGCGGATAAACAACGAACAGGGTATGACAACCAACGCCGAAATTCCAGCTTTAAGATTTTTCGCATCACACACCGGGGATTGTTTGTTAGCCCACAAATCTCCACTGTTTATCTCCAATTCAGAAGACAAGCAAAGCAAACAAATTGCAAGTGAAAATGAACAGATGAAGAGTATCCGTGTACTTAAATTACACATGAAGATAAAAAAAAAAAAAAGGTTTAAACTTGAATAAGTAACAAAAAGTAAAGCTCAAATCAACAATAATGGTGAAAAGACTGGTCCATTGATCGGCCAAAAAGAAGTCAATGAAATACACAGGCTGCGACGGGGCCAGGATTTGCCGAATCCAACTGCGAAGTAAATACTTGCGACTGGCCAAAGTGGTTTGCCAAGGGAAGAAAAGGCCAATGCCCCACAGGATCATCCACGATACGCAAACGTAACTCGGACTCCAATCCACAAGGCTGTAATCATAAGCAATGAACGACAGCAGTCCCACCAGCACAAACAGCGAGACCATCGCAGCTAAGCGGAAGATATCCCGAGACCTCATTACCGACGCTGGATCTGCTTCCATGATGAAAGGATGATTAAATTTTTTTTTTTCAAAGTAGTATACGTCGAATCCCCAAAGCCATAAGTATAAGCATAACAACGACGTAGCCTCCAAACTGTACCATGAATGCTTTACCACGTGATTGTCCCAAAACCCTTCTGACACTCCCCCCCATAGTAATAGACACACGATTAGCAACGTCACGCTCACGCCTCCATATACACCCACCAAGCAACTGCTTACATCCAATTCATCTTGTGCCGCAGGCGTTCGCAAATGGTCCACCGTCTGTTGATCCTTGTCCACCAGTACTTCTTCATACACATCTTCCAGGCGCTTCAACAAGTAATCCTCAAAATATCCGCTGCCAAAGTTGCTCTCTTTAATCAAATCCACCACTATGTTTTTCAGATCTTTCCATAGCCAAGAACATTTATCGTGCTACGTATACACACATACAAAAAATTCTTAAAAAACAAAAAAAAAAAAACATAAACACAAAACTTTTTTAGAAATTTTGATAAAAGCAACAGCGTTTAAAATGCGATATTTGGATAATTCCCCAATTGCGTGATAAAGTTGTTTAAAATATCTTTGCAGCTTCGACTTTTCATTGGACAGATTCATCGGCTTGAGTGCGTTCTTTCCAATATCGTTTTTTTTTTGAGTTTCATGGTAGAAATTAAATTACCGGCACTGCTGGCCTTTGCTTTCTTGCGATCTAATTTGCTCACCGCTGCTGGTTGTTCGACCTCAGTATCGATTGCATCGGTAGGTATTTCTTCTGTTGTCGTTGATGTCGCTGCTGCTATTACTGCAGCTTCCGCTTCTGCTGTTGCCGTCGCTTCAGTCTTTGGCGTTGTTACGTTTGACACGTCCTCTTTTTGCTTGCTGTTTGGTTTCGTCCCACTTTTCCGATCCTTCGGCAAGTTAGGTTCACTGGCATTACCCCAGTCTTGTTCCTGGGGCATTGACCCTTGCATCTTTGCTTTTTCGTACTCGCGAACGCGCGCCAGCAGTCGGTCGGTCTTTTTTTTAAAGTTACAACCCCTCAAAATAATCATTATGTGACAACATCTCAAAAAAAAAAAAAAGGGAAGGAAAAAACTCAATGAGTTTCGTGATTACATGTTTTGCAAAGAGTTTACATTGCTTGGCATAGAACGACGACACATGGATCAACTCAAAGGTCAAGTGCTGCACAAACTGAGACTCGATCGCTTTGATCATTGGCACGTCAATAGCAGGCATAAACTGGTCCAGTTGTGGATCGATTACTTTCGTCACTTCCACTTTGGTACTCGCGTTGTGCTCCAATCCAACCATTTTCATCGCATTGCCTTGAGACAACCGACCGTATTTCTCGTCGTTCTCTTTCATTGCACGCGTCACAACTGATTGTCGTGTTTCTGCTTTCCCTTTTGCCTCTTCAATCTATTGTGGTATTTTTTTTAAAAAAATATTTTTGTAAACATGTTTATACTAGGTATCCCACTTTTGTTGTTTTGATTCTCCATCCCCACATTTTTTAAAAATAAAACATAAGGGGGGTTTTGTCTCTTGCTTTTATTTGTTGGCATAGTTTTCATACACTTTTTTTTTTTAAACTGATACTGGACGTAAAATGTCACTCTTGTCATGGTGTACGTGCTTATCTCGCTTTAACTGGTGCGAATACTGCTTATAAATGTTTTGCAACTTCTTCAACACGATTTTTAACCCGGCGAAATCACAATACTGTTCTGACCATTCCAAAATTTTATTTGCTTCAAAATATAGTCCAAACTTCATCGATCCAAGGCACTTAAATCCGCCTATGGCGCAAAAAGAAAAAAAGAGAGAAAAAAAAAAGGAAAAAGGGTCCCAAGAAACGCCTTACCCCTTTCAACAGTTATATATCAACATATAGTGCAATTTCAAGAAACCTCAGCTGGTTAAAATATACGGCTAATGATAAGCCTATGGCAATTAAAACAATTGTTGATTTTTATTAGCGCATGTAGTAAAATAAGGACAAACAGGGAATATACAAAAACTTGTGCATAAAGAGTCTTAACATAACAGTCAGAGTTGATTGAAATTGAAGAAGGAATCAAAGCCACGTGATTATCAAAGTCGCATGTTATAAAAATGTAAGAATTTGGACAATAATTACAATGAAGGTTATATAGAGCTCAAAAGAAAAACTTAAAAAATGACTTAATGTTAAAAAATTTGGAAGTGTCATTTTTCATGGGAATAACAATACGCTCATAGAACAGCATTTTATCTAATTTTTTCTTATCCTACTGTACATCAACTAATTTGAAGAAAGTTACACGCAGTACAAATCCTTTCCGTTTGAAAAAAGAGGTCATTCAACAAAAACAACAAAGAAATCCTAAAAAAAGACAGAGTGCTGGAGAGAAAATTAAAAAGGGTTCTCCATCGGTTCATTTTTACAAAAAAAATCATTAACAACATGTCTAACATTGTTGTGGAGAAGTTGAGTGCGTTTTTAGCAAAGATCATCAAAGACTATAGCAAAAAGCAATTGGATGTCTCACTATTGAAAGGCAGCGTTCAGCTGAAAGATTTTGGTAAGGAGTTGGTTTGAAAAAGACTTGATGTGTTAGTGAAAGTGATTTGAACAACCAAACAAATGAATAAAACAATAGAGATCGATGTGAACGTAGTGAACATGTATATGGAGACATATTTTCCATTTTTGGAAGTGGTAAAATTGAAGATATCAGACGTGACACTGCAGTTGCCAAATTACGTGTTGATAAAGAAGAACGCGACGCAAGTGAAGATCGGGCAAGTAGAAATGGAATGTTCTCAGAGGGATTTTTCGAAGCGCCGTGAAGTGGAGACAAGTAGTCAAGATATGTCCTTCCTATCAGGAGCTTCGCAAGAGGAGGCAACGTAATGTATATATTTTTATATATCAATTCTCTCTGCAATACAAATACGTATTCATTCTAACTAATATGCATATATATATATATATATAT
>ASPP01008019.1:0-10821 GCA_000512085.1 Reticulomyxa filosa
AAATAACAAAACTAACGAACTTAACTTTTTTAAAAAAAAAAAAAAATAGTCAAAAAAAAAAAAAAAAAAAAGAACTTTCATATTCGAAGCTGTCTGGCATGACAACGTTGGCAATACTCTTTGCCTTTGGTACACTATTATTTGTCGATGGTGATGATGGTGATGATGAAAGTGAGGATAAGGGTGGGGTAGCTGACGCACTATTGTCGCACGTTGCGATCGAATAGTGGGATTGTTGCCAATGTGACAACGCTCCTAGTCCTAAACCCGCAATTGCGGCACCTAACATCGACCAGTTGTTGAAGTGCCATTCGCTCGGTGAAGACGCGAACAACGAACATGCTGATGATGACCATAATGCTGCCACGCTCTTCTCGTTCAATTCCAACGCAATTGAACTAGTTGGTCTTGTCAACAATTGTCCTTCCATCTTCTTCTTTCTGTGCCATCGCTTCGTTTTTGTTATGCTTCGGGTACATCTTTTGTGTTGTTTTTTTTTCCCCTTTCGCATCCATGTTTTTTTTACTGTTTAAAAAAAATTAAAATTGCCAACACAACATTGTTAAACCTATTCAGGAACATTTGTGTATGATTGAAAGAAGTTTAATATAATTGCAAATGCAAGGGTCTTCGTTGAAAAAAAACTGTTCACGACCGGTAAAAACCAAAAGAAAAAAAAACTGAAACTACTGCAACTATTTGCAAAGTGTATACTCTTCACTGATGTTGTAATTGGAAAAATAGTTATGTCAATATTCGAATTTGATGGGACTATTGGTATTATAATAGTGTACTTAACACTGCAAATCATTTCTTAAGGAAATGTACATCACATATACAAACTCTTTAAAGAGGTTTAATTTATTCACTTGAATAATAAATTGATTCGATAAAAAAGCAAGTTACGAATTAAAATGGCATTACTTTTGATTACACTGTCCACGTCTCTTTCGTATAAGCGACTTTCGTTTGTGTTCGGTTAACGTACAGTACGTAGGTCAAAGAATTTTTTTTAAAAAAGAAAGCAAGGGGAAAAAAAGGTTTTTGCTTTGAAGGAAGAAAAAACGAGATGACGACCCACGGAAGTTGTAAGAAACGTTCTCTTTGTGAACTAGATTCTTGCAGTGCTCAAAATGAGCCAGCAACGAAAAAAGCCAAAGTGCAAACTTGTTCAGGCGAAACAAAGGAAGAGCCAAAGGCGACAGACCATCATGGCCATGCAAACGGAACCAAGGGAACAAACGGAACAAACGGAACAGAGTCCTGGGCAATAGACCCGAATAAGAAAGAATCGGAATTCCGAAACTACGCAACGGGAAAAAGACAAGAAACAGTGCAAAACTTTTACAAAGAGCAACACACAAAGATGACCTATGAAGTGGCTTTGAAAAAGCGGGAAGAGCATTTGAAATTTAACAAATGTGTCATGACTGTGTTACGTACAATTTTTTTAAAAACATCCTCAAAAAAACTTTTTTAAAGTTCAACTTTTTTTTGTTGAAAAAAGTTGGGATATGATACACTATTTGGATCAAGTAGTTGATGACAGTGACCCAGACACGAACTTGACACAAGTTTGTCTTTTTTTTTTGTTTTATTTTTTTTATGTACATACAATTGTTGAAAATGATTTCAAATTGATATACTTGCAACTTTGTTCTCTTTTTGACTTCTTCAATACAGATTGAACATGCAATCCAAACTGGAGAAGCAGCGCGCAAAGTGTATCCAGGATCAGAGTACGATTGGTTCCACGTGACGGCACTGATCCACGATTTGGGGAAAATATTGGCGGTGAAGGATGACTCGAAAAACTTGAAAAAAGAACCGCAATGGTGTGTTGTAGGAGATACATTTCCAGTTGGATGCCAATTCAGTGAA
This sequence comes from Reticulomyxa filosa, assembly GCA_000512085.1. NCBI lineage: Eukaryota > Foraminifera > Reticulomyxidae > Reticulomyxa > Reticulomyxa filosa. Next base: position 1,882 of record ASPP01008019.1, read on the forward strand.
ACCAACATCTTTTACGATGACTTTGCCGACAATCCTGACAACCGTGACAAACGATACAACACGTTTTACGGAGTTTATTCGCCCAAATGTGGCTTGAATGAGGTTGTCATGTCGTGGGGACATGATGAGTACATGTATCATGTTATGTACACTTTTTTTTTTTAACACCATATTCAAAAGTTTGTACATTTATCCAATGTTTTTTTGAAGTGTTGTGATGATGCCTTTTTTAAAACAAGTGTGTACGTTGTTGGAATTCTCCTCCTATAGGTTGCAAAAACTCAAAGCACTCTCCCTGAGCAAGCGTTGTACATTCTTCGCTTTCACTCGTTTTATCCTTGGCATAACAAACACGGTTATATGCACTTGTGCAATGACAAAGACTTGGAAAATTTGAAATGGGTCAAAGCATTTCAAAAATGTGATTTGTATTCCAAATCTCAAGTTTGTCCAAAGCTTGAAGATATTGTTAGCTATTACAAGCCCCTTCTTGAAAAATATTTCCCCAAACCTGTTCGCTGGTAACTTTATAAACGGATTACATACAAATGTTGCTGTTTAATTGGTATTCCACTCAAAAATAAATAAATACGCCTTAAATAAGTAACAGGTTTTTTTTCTAAAAAAAATTTTCCCATGTTTGTGAAATCATTTTTGTGGGGATGGAAATATTTTGTTTTTGAGGATGACTAAGGATAATGGAATCTTTTAATTTGGTAACACACGGAAAAAAATTGTTCATTTATTTTTATTTTCCTCCGGTGATATTCTGTCTGTATCCTGGATTGGACAAACGTTTTTTTTTAATGTCATTATATTTTTAATCTACATAAAATCGTAATTTTAAACTCAAATCTTTTTATCAAAAAAGGATATGTTATCAAACATATATATAAAAAGATAATTTGTAGCTAAAAACAGATAAGGCTGTATAAAAACGTATTAATTGTTTAATGTTGGCATTGAATAACAACAAATAAATAATCTTTGTATACATTTTTGATACAAAGAAACTCTTTAAATAACATTAGTTTTAAAATGGTTTTATTAAGAAAATAAGTTTTTTCCTCTGCTCACTTTGACCTTTTGTTAGAACTTTACATCAAATATATCAAAATTAAAAAGATTTTTTTTTATCAAAGCAAAAACATAAAAATACAGAACTTTCGCAAGGGGTCACGAGCACAAAACTTTTTCAACTTTTCTGTAAGACAAACTTTTTTAGATAAAACAACGAAATGTGTTTTCTTCAGACAGTAAGTAAAGATTTCTTCTTTGTTGGTTTTTCTATGACGCTTACACTTCGAGACACGACAAAAAACACGCTGCCACTTTTTTACTTAATTTTTTTGGAAAAAAATACACAATAAAATGTGACATTGAATATGTAAAGATTTATATATTTAAATAAATAAAGAAAAATCAGTTTCGCGTTTTTGCGCGTTAAAAAAAAGTGCAAGTAAATTAAACTAAAATTAGAGTACTGAAAAAAGAATGTTATTTGTTATATGTAGTTTTTTTTGTTTGGAAGATTACAGTCTAAATAAACTTTAAACATGTTAGATTGATTTACATTTTGCCTTGGCAAGGCAAATCTTAATAGCAAGAATGCCAAAGTGAACTAAAAATTTTTATAGTGATTATTAGTTTTAAGACTTTTTTGTTGCTGAGTTAAAATTATGAATACATTTTCGCAATATAACTAATTTTTGATTTTTTTTGAAATAAACAATATATAATAAACCGAAATAATGCCAATAACACACAAAATTTCATTTACTTTATTATTGATGAATAAAAAAATTACAAACAACTGTTTACCTTTTATTTTTCAAAAAGGTGAAAGAAAAAAGCAATGCATGAATTTCTTTATTAATCAACTGTTTTTTTCTTTTATTGTAATTATAAACAATAACTTTTTCCCTATTTAAAAACTTAGTATGATATTTTTTTCAAAGCTTCTTTATAAACGTTGAAATCTTTTCGAAATTGATTTGGAGTTTTTGTAATATAAGAGAAAAAAATTTACGTCATGATTGATCAAATAATCTATTTACCATAAACTTCACAAAATTGATAGTCAACTTAACATACTTAACTGAACAAACACAAAATGTCTCATAATGTAATTCATAACTAATCAGCAACAAAAAACCAGACAAACTTTTTCTTCAAAGATTGAGTTATGTAACATTAAGTTTATATTTATTATTCTAATGTTTATCAAGATTGAAATAGCTCAAAAGTAGCTTTATTCGAAACATTTTTCCTTTTACAGTATAAATTATTTAAAATCATAACTTCGCATGTCGCGTCGAATTCACTTTTAATTGTTAGGATCAACGTGGATTTGTTTGTGTCTTGGCAACAGTACAATCTTTACTTAGTGTATCGTGCATTAAAATCTATAACAATAAATGGGTTTGAGTTCTATATGTTGCAAAGCGTCCAGGTGCCACTAGCAAAGACAAGAGAGCACTCCACACAAATTTTTTTTTTGAAGGAAAGAGCTACTTGAAGGGGGCTATGAAAGAATAAAATATTTGCGAGGACAAAAATTTAGAATTTTTTGAAATGCTGGCCATTTATGACATTATTTAACAATTTGATTTTGCAAGGAAAAAATGTTAATATTCGAGGATGTGATTTCAAAAGTGTTTTTTTACAGTCGATTGTACATGAAGTTTTTTTTTTTTTGTGTCGGAGTGAGACGTATATGTTTTGTTTATTTCTGGGTTTGTTGTTTTTGATTGAATGATTGTTTTCAACATCTTCGTTCTTATTGTAATACTGGATTGAGAGAACCAAGAAAGGTACCACGTGATGAAAAAGAAATAATTTACATTGGCAAGACAGTGGACAAAGTAAATTCGAAGTGCACTACGACATTGCTTTTCTCCTCCAAACATTTCGTCAACCAGTGTGCCATTGCAAAAGTGTGTGCAACACACGGGAGAAAAAAAACAAATAAATAAATGGATATTGTCCTTGTGGGGGGTATTTTTTATGAAGAGTAGAAAAAAAGAGAAAGAAGGGACGATACCAAATAGAAATTTCAACTGGACAATAGCAAATTAGGACGGAATCCGAGAACTAGATTCAAAAATTAGGTTCATGTATATTTTAATTTTTGGCGACAAAATTGCAAACAAAAAAATGGTATTTCAAACATTAAATTGGAAGAAAATGTTTGGACGACATTGATGTGAATTTAGGTTTGATTGTCATGAGTTTGGTGTGTATGTGTGTCGTTTATTGATGTTCATCTTTTTCGAGATGATGGAAACTTCGTTTTCGGCTTGCTGTCAAAGGCTTATTTCCATTGCCGGCATTTGAGGAATGAGACTGATGACTGTGAGCAGTGAACTTTGCATTTTCAATTTGAATGATTCCAGACGCACCAAAGTGTTTTTTGGGATGCGAATGGTTTTGGCGAACGGGGTTTGGAAGAGAGCCGAAGGAAGAGCTGTGGTGATGATGATGACGATGACGATCCTGTCTGTGTTCGTGTTTGGGATAGTCGTACTCATAGGTATAATTGTATCCATATCCACATTGATACGCCCAAAGTGGTGCGAGAGCAACGTAATTATCGTGAGTTTGCAGACCAGACAAATAAGGAGAAAAATACAAGTGTTGAGAATGTCCGCTGAGATGCATAAAGCGATATCCGCACTCCTCTTTGGAAAGCACCTGCACATCCTCATTGAGTCCGACACACACATGGCGAAGCCACGATTGATTGTTGGCCAACAATAGTCTCGCTCGCAGACACTCTCCAAAAATGTGCTTTGCAGTCGAAAAGCGAACATTTTTGGCCACGTTGTTGTCACCACGAATGGGATCCTTGATGCACACAGTCATTTGTTCGGGTCGTGTCAAGCTGTCAAGATAGTCACGACAATTTTTTGTATTAAATCCAACACACCCAATGTCAATCTCATATATCTCATATGGAAATGAGCTCCACAATTCAAAGAATCCATACAACCACTCTCCCAAACTTTGTTTATTCTTAGTCTCTGGATGACCCGACGTCGATCCATTTTCCTCGTTTTTATTTTTATTTTTATCGTTATCATTATCTTTGGTCTTGTTATTGTTATTGTCATTGCGTGTTTGCGCATAGCCGGCAAACGGACACAAAGGATGGATGGACGTTTGAATGCGATATGACCCGGCCTTGTGTTTGTCGTCAGTCGAAGGCACAGCCTTGACTTGTAGTACGGGGAGAACGGGGTCGGTGAGAGATTGCAAGTATTTTATTCCTGAGATAGATACATGCATGTGTATGTGTATGTGTATGTGTGTGTGTGAATAAAATGCAATGATAGGACAGAACAGAGAGAGAGAGAGAGAGAGAGAGAGAACAAACAACACTTAACCCATTTAACCGTAACCAAACGAGTTCATTTTTCCATTGAGGGCATCATTGATGTGACGGACCTTGCTCCAATGCTTGACAGCGCATAGAAAGGCATAGACCTGTTGGGCGGCGTTGGTGGACGAGTTCCACTTCAAATACGTCTGCAACAACTCCACAATCAGAGCTTGCTTTCGATAGATGGACACATCCATTTCGAGCTGCACATTTGTGTCTTTGACTTGAATGATCGGCACGCTCGCCGTGGAGATCATGTTGACTAACAGACTCACATTCGCCGCCGCCTGCTTGCGCTGTTCGACGAAATGGATCAGCTCTTCGTACACTTGTTGCAACAGAAACAACTCGTCGTGCTTTGCCAATGGCTCCGCGTTCACACTCACATTGTCATTGCCAATAGCAATGTCCACGTCCGACTCGTTCGTGTCCAATTCCAACTCGTAACTGCCAAAGGCGTGCACTAACACTGGCATTAGATTGCCAATGTCCTTTCGTCCTTTGTTATTTGTGTCTGCTGTTGTCGCATCCTCCTTTGCTTCGTTGGCTCTCCAATCCATTCCCAACAGTTGCAGAAATCGTCGCGACAATGCCTTGTCTTTGCTGCTATATGCTCGCTCCACACATTGTCGGACCATCGTTTGGATCAACTCTATCAGATATCTCTTCTGTCGACGATTGTTTTCCGTTGGTCTCGTCGCTTCGTAATGTGTCCATACTTCTTCCGTTACCTTTGTTCGTATCCAATCACAACTATTGGTTTTTTTTTTGTTTTCGAAAAATATTCACACTTTTCCTCTCCCCCCCCCCCCTTTCATACACACATGACACCAGTCGCAAACTTTTTAAAAAAAAAAAAAAATTGGCAAGTCGACAAAACTTTGTCGATTGCAATGACGACTGATTCTCCTGCTCAACAAACAATCCTTGTGACAATCTCGAAGAATTTTCTGTAGAATGATTTTCATTTGCTTTAGCTTCCGTCTGAATTGGTTCTGTCTCTTTTGCTTCATTCATTTTTGTCATATCAGATTTACTGATATTAAATACCACGGACTGCTCATTTATCCTACGTTTTTTCACTGCTGGCGCAAAAACTACTCGATGTGATGGATCTGTCATCACAGTTTGCATTCCAAACAAACCAAGGAAAAGAGATTTATTCAAAAATACGATAAAATAAAATATCAAGCAAGTTATCACCGAGATTGTAGTGATAGGCTCCAAAAAAAGCAGGGGGCGAGAGGAAAACTTAGAACAAAACTGTAACACTAAACACTTGGCTAAAAAAAATTTATGAGTGACGCAGTCGACGTGAATGTAAAAAGTATTCTTACTAACAACGGAATGAGTTCATTAATAGACTGTTCGTTTGCTACTCAAAAAGAATAATATCTGAAATAAATGAAAATACAAAACATGAACGTTAAAAAAATCAAAAGTTTTATTTTATTATTTATGGATTGAATAATTTTGTTCACATGCTTTGAAAATCGCAACTCCTATTGAATCTTTGAAGTCTTAAAAAATTGAGATTTTTCACATTTTCTGCTTTAATGCGTTACATTCTGATTGGTTTAGAATTTTCTTCGAGCCTTCAAATTGATCTTTGAATATTTTTACCAGCTTAGTACTGTTGGCATACATGTAGTCTTGCCAAAAATAGTTCATTGATATTTGAATAGTCTTTATTGTTTATTTCACGCTTTCTTCAGTCTGTTTAGTAAATGAGTTCAGTTTTGATGCAGGAATAGATATATTGCATTGTTGCTTAACCTTTTTTAGTTAATTGTTGTTCTTGATCAGTTTAATTTTGAACTTGATTATCAATACGTGACTAAATCCAATAATCAACAATTTTATTTATTTCTTAAGTGGCTTTTTCAGCTCACATAATAAATATTCATTGATCTATAATATTCTTTGATATCGTGAACATCATTTGTTAATTCTACTTCAATATATCCAATGTTTTCGATTGAACTAACTCCACTTACAACTTATATTCTGGATCAGCAACAAAGCATCAGGTGTCTTTCACCTAATAATAATTGATCAAACTATCGTTAATACAATTTTGCAAAAAAGTTGAATTTTGAAGGTAATTGAAGACAAAACAACTAGATGCTGTAACACCTAGCAATATATAAAAGAATTTTGAGCAAAATCTTCAATGATTTACAACAATCTTTGTCACAACAACATTTGTGGTGAAGCAGCAACAAAGACAATCGCAATTCAATTTTAAAATAATTTTTCTTAAATGACGATAAATGTTTAAATTTATTTTTTGTTTGATTTGTTTTGATTTGTTAAAAGAAGTGAATTTAATCTCAATATTTTCTAATCTTCAACAATTCAAAAACAATATAAAATAACAAGAAGAGATAAAGCTGCATCATAAGTGTATTCGATGGAGTAAGAAGTTCACAAATCACAGTTTAGCAATTGCATGTCAATTATGGAGAAACAATCACATATTGAAGCGATGTAAAATAAATTGGATATGAAATTATCCACAATGTCAGTGCATGAAAAAAAATAATTTCAACCTATTTATCATTGATATTAACTTTTGTCAAAAAATTTGTGTTTTGAAGGAGAAAACGTTTGAAGTTGTAAGATCATTCGTAATCTAAGTGGTTTGAAAAAAATTTTGAAATTAAGATTTCGGTCGTCAAGAGAATTAGCGACATCGAGAAAATTCAAGAAAATGCAAGAAAGATTTAAAAAAAAAACTTTTACTACTTGAAAAAATTTTTTTTTAGAGTGATATAAAGTTTTTTATAGTAGTTAGATTTTATAATATTGTTAGTGGAGTGTGATTTCTTCACTTTATTACTGTTTTTTGCAACATTTTTTGTTGCAATTCATTTTCGGGGGGTGTCGTCGGTTCAGCATCTAGTGTGGTGCGACTGTGAAAGGTGAAAGTGCTTGTTTGAACTTCATGACTATATTGGCATCAGTTGCTTTAAGAGTAATAATGTGAAAACTCCTGGAAATTGTGATAGTGGCCCTTTTACTGGAAACGAAAGGCATTGCTTGCATCAAGAGTGTTAGATAAATTTGAAAAATTGGCAATATCGAGGCAAATAATCTGGTTTTTCCTGTTTGGCAGAACTACGACAAATGATTTTGCGTTCATTAAATGTCAATGAATGAAATGCAATTTTCTCAAATACTTGTGCTTCAATCACATTAGATAGGAAATATAGTGACATTGTATGTCTTGAAATATTAATACTATCGCAAATCCAATGTTTGCTCCATTGCTATGTAAAGAAGTGATTCAATCCATGATTATTCAGGAACGCTGCTGATATGTTGTTGAATTAAGAATAGTCACTCTTCCACAATGGAATCTGTAATGATTATCACATATTCTAATGCAACTATTATTGCTTCGGTATATGATCTCAGATGATAAGTCCTTCAACTCCAATTCCAGAATTTGGGAATGTACTTCTATCACAAAATACAATGCAATCAAACAAAATTTCATCTGATGTTGAAGATCGCAAATGATTTATTTGATTGTGACATTATTGCAATTTGCATCGGTAGAACATTTGGGATTAGATGTGAATCTGGTTCAACTCCAAAGAAAAAATACTTCAACCTTTTATTGACTTTTGTTCTGTTTTAAGCTGTAGCAGTTTTGTTGTTTGCGGTGGTAATTAGAATTGTGGATTGGGTTTCTTGTAAGTTGAATGATATTTACTCTTCTTGCATCTGACATCACTATATGCTGTTTCGAAGAGTCTGAGCGAGGTCCCAAAGGATCATTGGACACCTAAAACCCACAGAGGTGAGACAAAGGTCATCAACCGAGTGATGATTAGAATAAATTGAAACTTTTTTACAATGAGATAATGATACAACTTTGATCTCTATTCAAACAATTTTAAATAGCTGCAAAGCTGAAGCTGGAATGTTGTTTATTGGTATTCAAGTGTGAGTAAGGTGCTTGTTTTGCAATATTTTCTTTCTGTGAATTCAACAGTCAATTGAATCTTTGGGAATTTCATCTTATTCTGATGTCGAATGTGATGCCAAAAAAAAATAAAAAAATAAAATCAAAGCCCACTATCCAATCGTCAAAGACCAATTCAAATAAGTGGTCAAGTGAGATTTTGTGATTATAATTTCTAGTATCTTTATGTTCATCACTGGAGTGAGACATGAAGATCTGGAGTGTTATGTCGAAGAGATTTGCATTCGTTATTACGATCATTCAATAACATGACTGATACATCCAATGTATTTGGTTATAAATCGTGTTGGGTGGAAATCTCATATCTTGATCAAAAGAAACCATTATTATTCTGCAGTTTCTATCGAAATATGCAGTGTAATCACTTCAATATTCAAGCATTTGAACAAGAATTACAATCTGCTATGAAAATGACTATTGGAGGAGATTGGAATGCTCATCACTATGCATGGCTGGACCATAACATCGATGATGTGGGTGAATATGTTCTTAATTTCATTGTATCCAATGGATTACATTGACATTTGACTGTACATTCATGAAAGACAATGCGACATCAAGTATT
>ASPP01008022.1:0-14758 GCA_000512085.1 Reticulomyxa filosa
TTTTTTTTTTTTTGTGGAGGGTCCATTATATGTAACAGTTTGTATAATCCTTTTTTTTTGTTGATTTTGCAAGGTCGCGTAATTCAGGAAACCTCACCAAAGCTGGCCATACAAACTTTCAATCGAATCATGAATTATTTCAATACTGAAAAAAAAACAGAGATTGAGGACGAAGAAGTCAAAATGAAAACTAAGGTGCATTTGGAATTAGGAAGAACCTACTTTTATGAATTAGATGATTACGACAATGCTTATGAACATTACAATAATGCCTTGGACATAGCCGTGATTTTCCCACAGGTTTTTGACGACACCACTGTCAAATGGGAGCTGCACTATGAAATGGCCATTTTGTTGGCTGACAAAAACTTTAAACATGAAAACGTTCAAAATTCATTTCAACTTGCGCAACATCACGCCAGTTTGTGCTTGTCTGTGTGTCTTGACACCGAAGATACTCAAGACATCTTGCAAGTGTTTCAAGAGCATGGACTTGTTTCTGTAAACTAGAAGCCTGTTTTTTTTTTGCGTTGTTTTGTTTATTTCCTCGTTCAAAATATTTGATCTGCGTAAAGAATTGTTGCAAAACTCGAAAGCAGACTTGCTTGTAGTTTTTATTTGCAAAAGAAAAATTCGCACAATGAAAGTCATTTTTACCAAACACGCCTGAAGACTTAAAAAAGGAGCAACACGTAAAAAACTGGTTTGTTTAGTTTTTTTCAATTTTATTACTTCTTTCTAATGTTAGTTTTTCTTTGTCGAAGAAATAAAACATCATCAGTGTTTGAGACGAGTTAAATGCCTTAAAGCTATTTTTCCAAAAGAATTTGCCAAAAAAAAAAAGGCAGTTTTTTAAAAGAAAACAAGTTGGGACTATTACAATGCTGTTGATAGCAGAAATTGAAGGTTTGTTTAAAATGATTGCACTCACCCACACCGCAAATGCGCATTTTTTTATGTGCTTTCGTGCAATTGATGTTGGCAAATACATTCCAAGCATCAATTTTTTAATTCCAAGCACAAAAAAAAGCAAGTTTTTCAAGCGTGAGTAAAAATGTTTCTCTGTGCAAAACAGAGCGGATGCACTTTTACTTACTAGTACTCTGCGACATTATAAATGTATTTTAAATATTTTGTTGTTTTTAGAATTTGTATGTACAGTTTTTCTTTGTTTTTTAAATAGGTGTTCCTTTAAAGGTACGCAAAATAGCAAGGAAAAAATAGAACTTGTTAGTCTTGTTGTAAGTGGTTTTGGTCACCCGCTTTGTTTAAAAATTAAATTGTTGAAAAAATTGAATTTTTTGCACTTTCGGTACTCATATATGAAATCAAAAAGATTGTCGTAATTTTTGTTAAAAAAAGACATGTCCATTGCACTTAATTTTTCATAAAATGAGGTTCAATAATTGCGGATAACGAGTTTTTCATCCAAAAATCCTAAAATTTCGTAATATTTTTGCTGATGACAGCTCCAGAAGTAATTTGTAGAGTTTTTCCTGCCTCTCTAATGGGCTTAACACAAAATAATTGGTTAGGTAACGTAAACTGGTAAAAACTAAGTAAAAAAATCGAAACAAAAAAAACTACAATTTTGGCCCCATTTAAGGTCATGCTCCAACCCAACCAACAAAACAGCACGTCTCCTGGCCTTTTGCCAACTGAAAATAACGAAAAAGTGGACAATGATAATCCAGCTGATCAAGAAATTGAAGGAGTACTCAAAGTGGAATATACTGGCAGTTAACATTTTCTTCGTTTTCTACATTAAGATACGTTGCAAATAAAACAATTGTTATACGTTCGGACTTTTTAATTTTGCTCTCTCGACCACTTCGCTATAAGTTTGGAAAATTCTTATTAAACTTTTATTTTTTCATTATTACTTTTTTTTTTTCACTTTGGCGGAGTGTACGTAGCTTTGCCGATGCTATCTTTTGTCCCCTTTTTGTTAACTCTTTCATTGCTTGCAAAAATAAAATGCAAGAAACGAGAGAAAAAATTGAATGAAAGAGCAGAGTTAAAAAAAAAAGCGTAGAGAGAAGAGAACATATCTACAGCAAAAAATTTTTGTTGGAATAGAAAGACGAGGTATCGCGTCGATGGAATGTCCTTATTGTCTCGAGAAGCTCTATCGAGTACCCAAGTTTTGCAATGTTTTTTGGTTTGTGGGTTGGGTTTCTACGTTTCTCAAACCTGTAAAAATAACTGGAAAAGGGGAAGGGAAAAACGTATGAGTAGTATACATACTTTTTTTTTGTTTGTGTGCGTCAAGCTTAAGGGATCATTTAATTCAGAAACACAAAAACGTCGACTTGAAGAGATTTTTTCAATATCATTGCACGCATTGTAACAAAAAGTTTCTTCACAGAGCGGGGTTACAAAGACATTTAAAAGTCACTAAGTTCACTTATCCATTTATTTATTATTTATACGTAACTATTTCAATTGTTTCATTTGGAAGCGATTAGAAATAAACAAATAAATGTTACTTTCACAAGTAGTAACGATAATTTTTTTTTTTTGCTCACCAAATTTGCACTTTTGTATTTACGTATCATGCACGTGTGAGACTTTTGTTTTTCTCCAAAAAAAAAACCAGAGAAGTTTGCGTTGTTTTTTTAAGTAAAATTACAAACATACGCACACTACAAATGTGTGCATTGCAGCCATGGATCGTCGGGCGTGAATGAAAGTACTTGTCATCGTGGTGACGACGGAAAATTATTTTGTATTGCGAGCAATTCAAATACTCCAGAGTTAGTGACGGTTTCCGGGGGGGACACGAGTGAATCTTTGAAAATTCGAATAAAAAAACAAAACATTGGTTATGACCCCTTGAATCATAGGAAAAGGCCGTTCGATGACATCCATGAAGATCAAATGTCACCTCCTCCCAAACGACGAAAATTGTGTTGTCAGGAGGATGGTATGTATATCGTTCTCTTTTCTCGTCATGTGCTCCTTCACCAAAAAAAAAATCATACATGAAATGTCGTATGATGTGTGACACTGGACACGATTTATCAGGAATGAAGTGTGAAAACAAAGAAACGGATCAAAATAATGAACAAGTTAGAAAAGAGTTGTATGCAAAATATGGCGATTGTTGCACCAAGTGTGGAAAGTTATGGAGCGAATTCCGCGATGAAGTTGCGATCCTAAGCCATATCAAAGCGAAGCATACCTATAGTTGCAATTTCAACCAATGTCCACGTCGCTACACCCGATTTCAGTTGTTGGTGGAGCATAGGCAAGTGACTGGACATTACGGTTCAAGATGTAAAAACCCTTTTTTACATGAAGGTTTGCAAGGTTTTTTTTTTTGATATTTGTCAATTTTTTTTTTTTTTAAATGTTACCTTAGCAGTTAGAACAACTTTATCGCTTAATTTTTTTTGAGGGGTATTGTTGAAGGAACATGGCGAAGAATTAATAGCTTACCACAAATACCAAAAAAACAAACAAACTAGGACGACCGTGGCAAACATACCTAAAGATGCCACACCCAACATTATGCTCGCATTGGTATGGCTCCGAGTTAGATCAAGGCACACCTCAGACAAAGAGTGCACGTGCGGTGGATGGGCCTGTGGAAATGGAGGATACTCCACCGGTCGACGATAGTGACTGTGCGGCCAATGGCAAAGCGGTGATAGGCACGTGCGAGACAGCAGACAACGTGATGACGATGGAAAGCAACGTCCAAAGCATTGAGGACATAATGTTTAAAGGACAGCTGCTGTGTCCGATTTGCTTGAAAACACTGAAAATCGAAGACAGTGGATTGCAACAACAATATGAAACGTATTTGCGTTCGAAGCAAATCGAATGCGACACTAGCAACGAATGGATGGACTATCGGTTCACTGATGAGCCGATCATGTATGGTATTCAAAAATCGATGTTGAAATTCCATGTCGCCACACATCATCCCGACTTTGTTGTCAAGTCATTCAAAAATAATCATTCCATTCATCGACGCAGTAACACTGCCCACAACGGTCATAGCAATGGCAACAGCAACGGTAATGGTCACTGTCACAGCCATGACATTTAAATGGCCATGTCAGCAGCGTGGAAGAAAAATGAAAGTGAGATCGACGAGGAAGCTGTTAAAATGTATTGCAGCGGTGATCATCACCACGACGACAAGGGTATCGATGATAAGTCGAGTCATCCCAATGTACTGGATGACTTGATCGGCCCTTGTTCCGGTGATTCCGGCAAACTCAAAGCAGTTCCCACTACCGCCACGTCATCTTCCAATACTAACACTTGTCCACTTCCCACTTCTTCTTCGTCGTCCTTGCAGTTCAAAACTTTTCGGCACTTTTTTTTTTTTTTTTTTTTTTCAAAAAAAAATTATACGTTGTTGATTGTCGACACAATTACGTGCACATATACATACACAAACATATCAAGGCCAAATAATCGGCTTACTAATCACAAGACAAAGAACGAGTTTTTATACAACCGAACAGATCGATCTAACTTAATTGATTTTGTTACCAAAACAGTAGAACGTTTTCACTCCAATCAAGTCAACACTATTATTGCTCTTTTTGATTTTTTTTTTAAAGTTTTGTTGCAAGTTGGAAACAAATTTTTTTTTTTTTTTGAAAAAAAAGGAAACGTATGAAAGCATATTGCATGATTTGCCAAATGATCCACAAATGTTATTAGAGTTGATAAAGTTTTCATTTGTTATCTTGGATACCAATAAAAAATATTGTGAAAGTGTGGACCGAATTGTAACTGAAAAAATGATTGATATGACGGTATCCATGTCGTGTTTTATTAGTTTTTTTTTGTTGTTTATTGACCATTTATAGTCTTGATTGGTTTGAAATGCCTTGCATTCTTCTCTTTCTAATCTTCTCTTCACTGTGACTGGTCAAAAAAAAAAAAAATGTGTAAAAGGCATTGGACGAAGAAAATAAGTTATTAAAACAGATGATGAAAGAACATCTTTCGGAAATGAAACCGCAGTTGGAACAGAGGCTGCGAGACTCTCGACCTTATCAATTGTACAAACAACGATACAAGGCGGATTACTTGACGAAATTGCAGGAACAGACGACAGAAGAAGAGCGCCAATTGTTGAATAACATTGGCACGTATTATCAAGAATTGTACAAAAAAGAGGCGAATATCATTGGCAAACACAGCCAGTCGTACAAACCTGTGGAAGAGTCATCTTCGCAACCAACCAAAATCATCCATTACAAGAATAACAATAATAATAGTAATGCATTTGGCACGACACACACCATTACCATTCGTAATATTCCCAACGGCTTGCATATCACCAAACCCTCATTTCGTAGTTTTCAAAGCAATGTCATCGCCATGGACACTAATTTGTCCCAAACCGGCGCTCCTGGTATGCATGCTACGTCGATTGCTAATATCAACGCACCTGCAGCATCCAACCATTGCGTGCCGCCATTGAAACCAACCACCATTATCACTCATAATGCGCCCACAGTTTTGAGTAATTCGTGTTTTGCAACGTTTGTCGACTTCGATTTTGTTATGTTAAAAAAAAAAAAAAAATTCACAAAACATGCATACAAAAAAAGATGGCATCCAAACGCAACGAATACCAAAAATTAATGGAAGAGCACGCGCAACAGACATCGAAAATGGAATCAGACAAAAAAAACGGACACCGTTGGCAGTCGGGTCACAACTCCTGTCAAGCGAGCATGTGCGGTGGTAGTGGGATGGCGACGACAGACACGGATCAAATGAACAAGGAGTCTTCAGCCTTGCTATCAAAATGAGTCAGAGTTCGATCGCCTTGGACACCTTGCAGAAACAAAAGAAGTCGCATTCGCATTTGCAAAGACAAGTCTCACATGACACGCATCCATTGTCGGGTCCACTTATTATGACAATTGGCAATGGTGCAAATGACAATCATGCAAAAAACGAAACAGTGAATTACTCTGGAGTTATAGATGCAGATGGGATCAAATTGAATATGACTAATGGACGACCTTCTTCTGCCTCGGCTTCTCATTTGAACTATGTGAGAAATGGAGGAGGAAGCGAAACAGTGACGACACCGACGGCAACGATGTTGTCAATGATTCCGAACAATGGCTCTGCTGGCAATCTCTCGCAAGTGCGAACGCATATGTCCAATGCATCAAATGACCCTCTGGTTCAACATATGAACCTGCCTTCGTTTTTGCTTCCACCCAATTCCAAACTGCGGCCCACGACCATTGTGACTTCGTCTCGTCCGCTGAATATTCCCAGTCTGTCCGCGGCTCCACAGACCACTCAGCCCTTGGTCATTCGGCTCGACACTTCGAACCACGCAGGGACGACTGTCAACATTACCAACAGCAATGTTAGCTGCGCTCACAACAATGTCAACAATTCCACCCATGTTTGGAACAAAAACAATATGGTCACTATCCCATTCCCTCTCGTCAATTTTGCAAATAATGATCCACACAGTCCACTCACACAGGCACGTTTCATTCCTTAGTGTCATGTTTTGATTGAACCAAATAACCCCATACACACTTGAATTAAACTCTTCAGGACAGAATCCGATTTAACGAAACCACAAAGCTCATTCAATCTCCTCCTTTGCCTGCAATGGAACCTGCGGTTTTGGCCACTCCAACGTTGAGCACCAATGCTCCAAGCCCCAGTGCCAATGACATTACGAATGCAATTGATCAGATGCATCATCTAAATAAGTCCACGTGCAATGAAAGCGTTGGGTTGCGTTTGGTTCACTCCTTAAAAATTTCACAAGAGTTGATGCAATGCAAACAATGGCTTGAACAGCTTATGAAGGATCAAAGACTAGCCTTTGTGCGAGAATCGTCTTACTTTAGTGACAACACCGTCAAAAAAATTTATGAAAAATTGTGCAAGAATGAATACAAGAGTGTATTTGCTGTTTTTGATGATCTTCAAAAACTGTGGAGTGTTGTTCTTGCCAGACTTAAAGTTATATTTATTTATTTTTTAAATTCTTTTTTTTTTACCTTTTTTTGTGTATATATGTTTACACAGAAGGGTTCCGATGCAGCACGACTTGCACATGGTGAAGAACAACGTCTACATCAAAAACAGGAAGAAATGCTTGGTGTTGAGTACTGTGACTAACGATTATTAATACAATACCGAACAAAAGAAGATAATTTGATTTTCTTGTTTGTTCTTTTGTTGTTTCAGAATTTGTTAACCTGGGCCCCAGAACGTGTCAAGGAATGGTGGGACTGTAATCATTATCCTGAAACTGATAGCGAAAGGATTATCATGACACAGATAAATGGCGAGCAGCTGGTGAATATAGTAAATAATCACACACAATTTGAAAAAATTTTTCCTCATTCTATGCATATTTATGATGAATTAAAAAAGTATGTTAGCAGATGGGTTGAAGCAGCAAATAATCCCAGAAAGTATACATTTTGACAATGCTTTATTTGTATTTGTGCAAAATAAAAAAAATTTATTTGTTTTTTAAAAAAATTCTCTCCCCTTCCCATTTTTCTTAGCAAGTGCTTCCCTTTGCAAAATTTTCTGTTGTTGTGCAGTGAAAATTTTGTGGAAACATCTTACAATTGACTTCGATCTCCACACAGATCAACCTCAATGGTTTTGTAGAACAGAAAAACTTTCACAAACTATACTTTCTACAGTAGAATGCAAAAGAAAGTTGACACATAAACGATACCTCATGTAGATAACGATTTTTCGATGGAAAAACAACATTTAAACCTTTTTTTTATATTAAAAAAATATCTACGAATTATATTAATTTTTCTTTTTGCATTTGCAGCTTTTATTAAAGTTATTTTTCATCTTCTTTTTATTAAAATGGTAATAATCACCAAAATGATGTTTATTTTGGAAAAATAAATCATCTGAAAGTTTTTGCTTGATTTATTTTTGAACAGCATTTATCTCGTTTATTATTGCTAGTGCGTTTGAGCAAAGATAGATTGTGCAAAAAAATAAGTAATTTTTAAATACATGCCGAAAAATTAACACACATTGAAAAATAAAAATTCAAAAAATTAAAAAATCAAATAAAAAACTCATTTAAATTATAGCGTCTTTAACATAAAAATTACTTTGCGAAATGTTATTTTTTGAAAAAAATTGATTATGTGACATTTTTTGAAAATGCTTAAAAAAAAGTTGGTAAATTTCATGGCTCAATACAGTCACTATTGTAACTTTTCCTAAAAATTTTGAAAAATCAATGTTTCAAATTTTAGAAACACAGTGAAGATAAAAAACCAAAATCATATTTAAGACTACGATTTTTTTTTGGCTATTTTTCCACAAAAAATGCTATCTAATGGGTAACCTCCGTATGACTTCCGGAACATGCCATTTATCAGATAGGTCAGTCCCCAAAAGTGCAGCTACTACCTGTACGAAGCGGTTTATCTTGGGCGACTGTTTGCTACAGACGGTTAATCTCGGAGAAGAGGAACTTCCTCCACCTTTTTTTTATTGTAATTCATATTACCGCCGATTTAAAATTGATATATGCTGAATATAAATGTAGAACATAGTACAGAATGCAGGTAATCTTTTCAAAATATATGTTGTCAATCAATCCAAAAACTTTTTTTTAAAGATTAAAAAGAGAGGAAATTGAGACGTTGGGAAAATCTTCAGTAATACACGCACACAAATACAACTGTACAAAAAAAATGATATTATCTCTCTTTTTTTTTTTGAAAGAATTGATGGATCACTTTTCAACAACTTTCCATTGGAAAATGGACATGTCAGCTCCACCAACACTTAAAAGATAAGAATCATCATTCAAGAAATCAACGCCAACAACAAATTCGGCATGTCCATTATAAGCACGACATGCTTCAGAATCAATAGCTGGATAATTATGTAATCTAACAGTGCCAAAATCATCACCAGAAGCAATTAAACGGGAATCAGAAGTAAGAGAAGTAGCATTTAAATCAGTTCCGTCCCATCCTCTTTGATATAAGCCTTGAACATCCCATCCAGCAACTAAAGGATCACCATGCCATTGAACTTTATCAGGATCTGGTATTTTAGTGCTAAATTCAGCTGTTTTTTTACTAAAATCTAATAACCAATGAACTACTTCATAATCACGAGTTAAACATTTAACAATAGTACCATCAGTTGACCATTGTAAATGAGAAGGAGCAGCTCTATGATTTAAGCCTTTCCATTGTTTTAAAGTAATGTTTTCATCATCACCAACATTAACATTAATTATATAACAATGTGCATCACCATGTGCAACTGCTAAATATTCATTATTAGGAGACCATTTTAAAAATTCAATACCTTCTAAAGCATTGTTTACATTAGCTAAAGGAATAAAATGTGTAGCTTTTAATTCTAATTTTGGATAAGATAAAATGGCAAGAGTAGAACTAGTAGTACCAACAGCAATCCATTTACCATCACCACTTATAGCGCAATTTTGTAATTGCCATTTTTCAGCAGAAGGAGAAGAAGATGCTTTTGGTGATGTTGTTTTTTCATCTGATTCATTATTATTACTACTACTATTATTATTATTTTTTTTATTAATATGATCTTCTGGAGTATCTTTATCTGAAAATTCATATGTACCAGTACAATGATGTATTGCAGGATCCCATATTTTAACAGCTTTATCCCATCCTGCAGTAATAAATGTTCTATCTGTTGGATGTGCTACTACACCCCATATTTGACCATCATGTCCATCAATAACCATATCCGTTTTTTGTGTTTTAATATCAAATTTTGCAATTTGATTAGTTTTAGTACCAATGAAAATATAACCACTATTTTCATCAATATCTATAGCAGATGGTTGTGATTTAAAATCAGAACCATCTATATGTATATTTTTAGTTTGCCATTTATCTTTACCACTAATATCTAATGCTTTAATAGTTTCATCTGTAGATGCTGTATAAATAGTATCAGCTTTACTATTAATAACAATACTTGTAATAGGTTTTTTATGTACTTGTTTTAATTCTTTTGTTACTTTATTATCACTACCAAAATATAATGTACCAGATGCACCACCTATTACCCATGAACCATCTGGTAAATAAGCACCACTTATAAATGCTTTTTCTTTAGTTTTTGTTGTTACACCTCTTAATCTTTGTCCTTCTAATTTTTTATTTTTTCCTAATATTATTTTGGATACATAAATAAATCCATCACAAAAAAATATTACTTCATCTACACATTCACTAGGTTTAGGATTTATTATAAGTCCGTGAATTATTTGTCTTGTTGTAGGATGATCTAATAATACTGTTTGTGCTTGTTTTGTAGCTTTTTTATTTGGTCCTAAGCCACTAGTATCATATACTCTTAATGTTTGTTCTTCACTACATAATACATATAAATATCCTGTTGCTGGACTCCATTGCACACGACGAATTAATCCAGTACATACTTTATCTATTAATACTACTTCTTTCATTGTTTTATAATCCCAAATCCATAATTTTGGCTATTTATTATTTTATTTATTATAATTATTTTTCAAATATCCAAATTATTAATAAATAAGTAAATAAGTAAATAAATAAATAAATTTACCAAATCTTTTCCTTGTCCTGGTCGATCTTTTGGATCTTTTTGACCTGTACAAACTAATGTTGAGCCTGGTCTCGGATCCACGCAAATTCTATTCATTTTTTTTTTATACGTTTTTTTTTTTTTTTAAGGTTTTTTTTTAAAATAGAAATAAAAATATTATGCGTATTTTTTAACGTTGTCACATCATCATTATGATTCAAAAAATGCTTTTGAGTATTTGTTGCAATATCATGAACAATTCCTGCTGCTGCCATAAAAAAAATTAACTATATCATTTTTATTTTTATTATTATCAAAATACATATATCATAATATTTTATTTTATTTTTTCTTTTTTCTTAACTTGTCCATCCTTTGCAATCAAATGTTGCTTGTAACGATAATACTTGTTTGCCAATGCACCACCATTAAATCCATACACGTGTTCCAAATGTAATTCACTTGCTGGTTTTCTCTTTGCGTCTTCTGGTGTTGGATAACCTTTGCTTGGCTTGTAATATAATATTTTTCCTTTTCCAAACGTGTAATCACCACGTCTGTTTAAAATACACAATTAACAAAAGATACAATACACATTAACATTTAACACAAAACATAATCATAATTTCTTCAATTATGACAACAAAAAAAACACCCCTTTTAACACGTTTTGCGAAAAGTAGGTCTGGCTTTTTTCCTACTCTTTCATACATAAAACTCACCGATTTTGATCTGTTCCAAATATGCTTTCCGTACTTTGTGCCATTGTTAGCTTTTTTTCCTTTTTTCACTTCACAAAACTAAGGGTTTTTTGGCTAGTTTAAAAAAAATTTTTGTTAACCTTTCGAATTTTTTTTTTGCGTTTGATATTCAAAATGACCAACAAAAACTGGTCTTTAACTTTAAAAGTATTTTAGAAAAAGTTTTGTGCAGAGATTGATGTTTCTAGAACATAAAAAAGATTTGAAATTGTGGCCGAAAATGGTAAATTGAAAAACAAAGGAATATTGGCAGCACATTTTGAAGTCAATGTGTTATGAATAGTTTATTAGTATTTTTTATGAATTGATCTGTTTTGTGTCGACGATGCTACTTTGTTTGTTCAGTTTTAATATTTCTTAAGTGTTATTAGAGAGGGAAAAAAAAAGCAAAATACAACTAAAAAATCACAAGAAAGACCTTCTTGTTGATGTTAGTTTTTGCGATTTGTTGAGAATTAAAGTTGTAGATATGTAATTATTGATATTTTTTGTAGATCTGGATGAAAACGTTGACAGGGCCCTCATAGTGATGAAAAACATCGTTACAAAGAGGGTTGTTACAGTGATGGAAAGCAATGTTTGGAGTGGCGCACGCAGCATATAATTGATAAAAGTTGTACAGCTTGAAAAAGTTGTCGTCGATATCACAAAAGAGAGGGAATAATCCGGGGGCTTTTGCAAAAGTTTTTAAGAATCGGAGCATAGGATTTCGTTTAAACTCCTGCCAACGTTTTGCAGCTTCAGGACGGCGATAATATGCTAAAATATACTCGATATGTATCTCAACCTCTTTTATTTGGATTGGCACCAATTCATACTTGCAATAAGCAAAGCCACATTGTAAATGTTCAAAGATTGGGAGTAACTCTTTTCTCATTATTATCAGTACTTTTACATATTGCTCGCCTTTTCTCAGCAATTTATGGATTTGTTGTACAAATTGTTTCATTTTTTCGACCTCATTGCATCTCATTACTTTGTCCAATCCATCGATTGCCACAAGCGCATACTTTCGGTGCGTGATAATGTCCTTGATATCCGGCATGTCAATTAGATCCGTTTTGGAGTCTGTTAAATCTACGTATTGAATGCATTTACGAAACTGATACTTTTCGCCACAAAAATCGCGTGACAAATAGTAGGAAATGTATTTAAAAACGTGCGTTTTCCCATAATGACCAACAGGTGCTGTTAACTAAATCAGGTTTTTTTTTTTTTAAACGATACGTTAAAAAAAAAAAGAGGGGGAGAAAAAAAAGAGTGGAAAAAAAACAATACAAAAAAAAAAAAACAGACCACAAAAAGAGTCGTGCGTTGAAAACTACGTTTCAACGAATATAAATGTTTGTAGCCTTTGAAGATAGTAGAGAAAGTTTGTTCAAGCTCAGACGTAATAGCATCGTGATAGGCAGCATCAGAAATCAGCAAGTTGAACAATATGAGAGCGTCACATCTTCGCTGTTGTATGAACCCAGGACGGAGGTTAACATACAAATAATCGGAGTCGCTGGACGATTCCAATGGAAGTGATGCTTGCGATATATGCACACTCTCACTTGCGGAGATACAATTGAACGTATACGTCGTCCGCATCTTCTTCGTCTCATCATGCAAACATTGTATCCGTTCACTTACTTCTCTGTCGTGCGGGCCAAGTCGCAACTCGTTGCTTCGGGTGTACATAAGAGCTTCCACTGCGTCCCCGCTCGCAAACAACTCGTCTACAAATCGCTGTCCAATTCGATTCGAAACGTTCATTCCGATTTTCTCGCCATGTTTGACGTATATTACATAGGGAACTCCAACTTGTTGTCATTGTGGATTATTTTTTATTTTTATGGGTATTATTTTGTTGGTTGATTGATTGGTTGGTTGGTTGGATTGTTTGTTATTTGTTTACATTTGTATGCCTCCAAATTAACATATATGTATGTATATATATATATATATATATACGTACCTATGCGCAGTACAGAAGCAATTCTTTCAGAATTACACACCGACAAATACACAATTTTGGGTAGTTGTGCAGAACGGAGTGCCTTTTTAATGTCCTCACAGATCATAAGAGTGAGTCCACCAAACCCGTTTTCCACGCAGAGGTCACCTTGTTGGTTCGCATGAGCGTGAATCACCACCATGTCTGAAATTTTGAAAAAGTGACTCAATGACTGCACTGTCAGCACTTTTGTCTGCACGTCTACAAGTCTCTTATGCTTTTCCGCCATCGTCGTGATACTTTCGTCAAAACTATGTTCCAAGTCTTTTTCACGCAACTGTCCGATTGCATCTGTTGACAATATCGTGACTGTCGCTATTATTTCCTTCGTTTCAGGTTCGTCCTTTTTTTTTTTAAAAAAAAAAAAAAACACACACACACACACACAAAGCAAAAAAAATTCAATTTCTAATATAACATTCCAATACAAGTTTTCAATGGACATTTTCGTGAATCATATACACTCCTTCTTACCTCATGTTTGCTTTCCAAAGTTTTCTTTGATTCGTCTCGTTCAATCTATTTTTTTTTTTTTTTTGCTCCTTTGCGTCCTTTCATATTCTTTTTTTTGTTTTTTCTAGGTTTGTAGTCACTTCCTTTCCTTTTTATCCTTATAAAGAAGTATTTATCACATTATTAAACGCTGATGCTTCCGTACTTGAGCACGACACATGATCTGTCACTTCCTTTGACAGTCGCGGCTTGTCTTGAGCTGATACTTTTTTATGTTTGCTGTTCGTTGCTACTGTCCTTAAAACAACCTGTGCAAACACAAATACATACTTGAGACATTTTGCTTCTTTTCAGTCATTTGCTAGTAAAAAATAATCCGCTGGGATTTGTAAATATCTTTCTCTTTTTTTTTCCTTTTTTTTTTTTCCTAAGACAAAACATTTAATCCTCTCCTCCAGTGTGTTTACGTTGTTACGTAGACAAAAAAAGACTATAGGAGCAAAAAATTTCAAACTCTGTTCTTATTCATAGAGCAAGTACGTTTCACTTTTTTTTAGAGGTACCTACATGACCTCTTTGAGACAATTTTTTTAATTTTATTGTCTTTCGGATGAACAGAAGACTCCTAGAACAGTATTCAATATTTGCCTCTTTGTGTCGCTAGTACAGCGTCAAAAAGGGAACAGTGCAACGAAAAAAACACTTGAAATTATCTTGTGTCATTGAAAACTTGAAAAAAAATGCAAGTGTCAGAAACAAATATATTCCATGGGCAACGTGTCAGTTGTTCAGTCTTATTTTTTGTTTTGTCTTGGAATTTAACAAAAGTAACCGTGACAACAAAACAATAGCGGAAACAATCACGAAAATCGAGCCACACAAGCTTGTGTACAAAGCAATACCAGCACAAGTAAAATGGAGTATGCTTTAATAGAAAGCAGACCGCATTTTCGACTTGGTTTTTTTTTTTTTT
>ASPP01008045.1:0-20204 GCA_000512085.1 Reticulomyxa filosa
ATTTCGAATTCTCAGTTATCTGAAAGAGCAGTTGCAAGGCGTGAGTCCGGTGCCAGTTGCAGACATCGAACAAATTGCCGATCCCGAACATAGCGGAGAGTTCGTTTGATAGCGTGCATGCAACGTTGAATCGCATTGCGAATAATCAGCGAGTGGATCTGACCATCCGAACGACAGCCTTGGAATTGTTGCTCATGCTTTCAGTGACGAGGGGGACGCTAAGCACATTGCTGTCGGTGTTGTATATACTGTTGTTCCGCTTCGCGGCGGATCAGGCTTTGAACATGCGGTCGTCACTCGTGCGTCTACGTAAAATGCGTCGCGAAATGCGCTTCAATCTGCCGTCGCAACGCAATCAAGTAATGAAAGTGAACGTGACGCCCGCCATTGGAAGTCTGCGCAAATTGGCAATGGCCACCGACGATGGCTATCTGTATTGTCACAGCGAACGCGGAATTACCAAAATTGGAACGGGCTTGAACAACTCGAGTCCCGGCTTTGTGGTCGGACAAATCCGCGAGTATCGCAGCAACGAAAAATCGAGTATTTGTGTGATCGGCGATAAGATCTTTTATCGCAGTGCCAATATCGCGCCGGCAAGTTTGATCGTTTTGTCCACGGAAACTTTGACCGAAATCGGGCATGTGCTGCGCAATGGAAAAGGCACGTATATCACTGCGGATAACAGTCATGTGTGCTTTGGACACAACGAGGTCGAGGAAGAGGAGGAGGAAGATAAAGATGATGAAAAAAAAGATGCGAAGCGAGGTGGACGCTTGGGCAAATTTCGATCTGGAGAGGATGAAGATAAGAGTGAAGAAGATAAAAGTGAAGAGGATGATGATGAAGACGATGAAGACGATGAAGATGAAGATGATGAAGAAGATGATGATGATGATGATGAAGATGAAGATGATAATGGAGGAGAAGAAAAGGATGAAAAAGAGGAAAAAGAACATGCCGATGGGGACGATCATGAATCCATTCGAAGACGACTGCGTACAATCATGGAACAACTCATCGCTTGGGAAGAAAACGGAGACGAAGACGATGAAAATGAAATGGCCACACTCGAAAACGAATATGATCGTCTGATGGATTTACTCCCTCCTGAAATGCAAGACGAAGCCATTGAAGAACAACGACGAAGACGCGAGGGCGGGGCGCAAGTCAATGCTGACAAGACCAACGAAAAAGAAGAAAAAAAAAATGATGGCATCCCTGCATTCAGTCCCATTTTCACCGATGGCAGATTCTTATTCGCTGTCGAAGCTAAGAAACCACGAATCGATCCAACCAAAATCGTTCGACCTCCTGGCGCTCTTGGGGATGACGAAGATGAGTCCAAAGCGAACGCGTCCGAATCCAACGCGTCGGTCGCTCCACAGGAGGAAAAGACAGACCCACTCGACCCTTCACAAAACGAAAACAAAGACGCTAAAGAAAAAGAGGAGGAAGAAAAGATTACCCGAGTTAATCTCACTGTTCATGCTTTTGACCCCGACGAAGAACTCGGCCATTGTCACTCGGTTATCTTGAAAAGACCGCCACCAAAAACCGAAGAGCATGTTTTAAACTTTGTCGTTCCGGGTATGTTGCTGCGCGTCATCTTTTATTAATTTGTTTAATTTGTGTGTTGATTGAACAACGAAGCATTTACTTTGTAATAATGATACGTGTATAATATAATAAATGTATGTGTGTTTAAATGGAAAAAGACGAAATAAGCGAAAAGCGAAAGAAAGCCAGTGGAAACGTAGTCAAAAAAAGCGTTCGAAATAAAGACAATACCTCGTGCATTGATTTGGGATGTCCGAAACAATTGAACTTTAGTGGTTCCACTACAATGGAATGCTGGGTGCGATTTCCAGATGCCGAAGCGAGACAGGTTTTTTTTTTTTGAGGGATTCAGTAATATAAAAGATATACATATATTTATGACTAATTAAAAAAAAAAATTTTTTTTTGAATGAAAACAATCTCAGACCATTCAACATCTATTCCATCATGGAGATGGCGATTACGCAACCTATTTGAATTTGCAAAAGAAACACATTTACTGCGGCTCGTCCACGCCCATGGGCACGATATCCGGCAATGCGACCACACAGGCGGACATGTCTCAATGGACACACATTGCGGCTACATTCGATGCAAACGACACAACCTGGCGCATCTACGTGAACGGTACACTGATTACAGCGACTCCCTCTCCGGGCAATGTAGGATGTGCTCCTCAGGCCAATGGCAAGAACTGGACCATTGGCAGTATCCCGGACAATCCATTCTGCGGACAGATGTGTGATATCCGCATTTGGAGCTGCGCTTGCACCGAAGATCAGATCAAAAAAAACATGAAAGCACGCGTGGAAGACATTATTGCACAGCCACACTTGCAAGGATTTTGGCCTTGCAACGATGGCTTGGGACTCTTTGTTCGAGATTTGTCTGTGTATAACCATTATGGATTTGTCAAAGATTGCGAATGGAAGAATGAGCCAAGACCTTACCCTTTGCGAATCTCCACCGCGGAAGCCGAGTCTGTCCAAGACTTTAGTCCGCAAGTAACGGTGACAGCTACTTTTTATACCAACGGAGAGACCTTGGTTATTGCATATCCCTCGGGCACGTTTTGGAATCGTAGCTATCAAGGAGTCGCGCAAAAGTTTTCATTGAATAATGGATGGTTGCAAGACGAGTTAGAATACGATGACTTTCAAAGTATTGAATCGGCCTGTTTCACGAGCGATGGTAAGAGCGTTTGGATGTTCACTTCAAGCTCAACAGCCTCTGCTGCCACATATCATACCATGGAACCTCCCACAAGTTTTGTATGAGAGCATTGCCAATAATGTTATATTTACATAGTTTTATAAACTTGTGAACATCTCGCCATCTCACAAAAAGCAACAAATAAAACACTGCACATTTGGAACGCATAAATAGCAATCAGTCAATGGCGAGCAGATCGCATGCAAGACGTAATCGACGAAAGTCAGCAATTGACCTGTCAAAAGCTGTTGAAACGCTATGGTTTGGTGGGTGTGGATATAACGTCCACGGAGACGACCAAAGCAACTGCGGATGGCAATGACGACGAGATTCCAGACAGCCAAAAGAGCGTAAGTGTGGTGC
Organism: Reticulomyxa filosa; assembly: GCA_000512085.1. NCBI lineage: Eukaryota > Foraminifera > Reticulomyxidae > Reticulomyxa > Reticulomyxa filosa. The sequence goes on from ASPP01008045.1 coordinate 3,136, forward strand.
CGACCAGAGGAGAAGCGTTGAGCGAGACAGTTTCAGCCACACTGACACTTTCGAATATAATTGTCAAACTTGATAACGATTGTGAGGCCCTTCGCACTGTTGACACGTCACAAAAAGTACCAATGTCATTATCTATTCCCTTTGGAGTCGATTTGAATACGCAAACTTTTGAGTCGCTGCTAGACATTGCCGAGCGTCTAACGGATGAATTTTACAGCAAAGAGTGGACGGGTCCAAAAGAAGTGCTTCCGTCCGACGGAGAAACCTCAGGCGATTATTCCCGAGAAAACTTGGAAGAGGTGCGTATGATCGCTCTGCTGACAATAATCCGAGTATTGCGCACGAACATTATCCATTTGGTAACATGGAATGTGGATCCGACCTCGTGTGGATTCAACAAACACAAGACCAATGAATTTGGAATCACATTGAAAGACACGATGACCATTCGAGAACGCTACGTCACTCTATTGAATCGTCTGGTGTTTGATCGTCCTGTTCGAGCAAAACCTAAGTTGCTGGAAGATGCTGTTCACACCGAAGTGGCCGAGTGCTTGAGTATCGGCTTGTCTGTGTTTTATATGGACCCGATTGATCGTGTCGGTATACTGTTTGATCACGTCGAAGGATGTCTCAATACTAGCTTGCCCAACCCATTGCGCTTGCTTTTAGCTAGTCGTTACTTTGATTGTTTGACGCAGCCACATAATTTGATCGGATTGGTACCAGCGTTGATTACCATTTACAAGAAAGGAAAAGATTCATCCATGTATCCACGTTGTTTGTTATTGCATAGTGTGTTACAATTGATCATTCAAGATGCCAAGACTGCAATGGAGCATCATTTACGTACCCCAAATGCAAATGCAAATACAAATGCAAATACAAATACAAATTCAAGTATAAATGTAGATGCCAGTGCAAGTTTTCTCGCAATCGATCGCAGCAAAGAAATTCATGCCATTGGAGAAAGCTCATTGCCAAAGCTGTCCACAAAGGATTTGAAAAACACATTGCGACAATTTTTAGCGCGCATGGAAATCTGCCTGTTCAACAACGAAATAGGAAAAAACGAAAAAGATACGTATACTAACTATGCCTTGCCTTACGCGTTTAAATTGATAGACAGTTGTTCCGAGTTGATTGAGTTTATAAACTCGAAGAAGTCCACATTGGAATTGCATGTTCAGGCTTCTCTGGTTAAAATTTTTGAAGAAAGGATTGGCGAGCTGTTGCCCCCAATCATTAACGTCATGTGGGGCATGACCATCGACCCTAAATTGGCCAGTCAGATATTACCGCACATCCACCGCGTATTGATCGCATTGAACGTATTGATGAGTGACCTGCCAAACACTTTGGTGTCGGAAAGAGACTTTGTCTCCGGAAAGCACGAGCGCATTGTCGTAGACCGGTCGATGACAGCAGAAAGCACACACCCAGCGCAAAGAGGCACGACGGAGAAGACAGTATCAATTCCAGGAACGAAAATGTTGAAGTTGACAATTGATGCACAGACCTTTGACGCAAAAGCGCCCGGAGCATCGTTAACCTTGTATCGCCGTCCCAACCAACAAGACCCAATCGAAGGAGCGAACTTTGTCACTGCACCGAACAAGCCCATCTTCGTGAGCGGAGATACGCTTACAATTGTATACAACAGTGGTTATCAATCCAATGCCTGGGGATTTAAAGTGACAGTGTCTGGCACCACGGAAGAGGTACGTTATGAATTGCCATGGGTGTTGGATTTGGCCAAGAGCTGCGCTTTGCTGGCAAGCAAATGTGCAGGTGTGTATATCGCCGCGCCATCGATGATGGTGGAGACGGAATTGGATCGATCCACACTCGATTGGTTGGAAAACGATTTATTATCTCAAGGTATTGAATACGACGAAAAACGAGATGCGAAAGAAAGAGAATCGCTTAGCTTCTTACCGCACCAACTCAGTCCCGTTCTGAAAAAGTACTGGGAGGATGGCGAAAAGCGCTTTGACGTGCGTGACAGCAGTGGCCAAGAGGCAACCGATTATCTGCAAGTGGCCCTCAAACTGGCACCTGTTTTATCGCACATTCCCTTCCAACGCTTCCCCTTGCCCAGTTCCGAAGTGGAGGATCAAGTTCACAATGCCGTGGTCCACGTCTTTGCCGTGTTGATCAAACACAATCTACTTGCCAAAACCGCCATGAAAATGCTAGGCGATGAAAATGTCGCTGTCGTCGCTACTGACGCCAGACCGAAACGACACGCATTCATTCCCGACAGCATTTTGCGTGTTTGGAAGACAGCTCAAAAACTGCGCGGATGGCTTGTTCAAAAGTTTCAGGCAGAATTGAGTGCGAAACAGGCTGAAGTGACACGTCGAATGCAACAAATGAAAGAAGAAAAAAAGACCGATGGCACAAAGGCACCAGCCACGCAGAGCGCGAACAAAGAATCAGGGCGCACCAAACAATCAAAAAAAGAAAAGAAGAAAAATAAAAAGAAAAAAAAAAAGGAAAGGCAAAGGACAAGAACAAGGACTGGAACAAAAGCAAGGAGACGAGGTCGAACAAAAAGAAGAGGGAAAAAAGAAACAAAAAAATAAGAAGAAAAAAGATAAAAAGAAGGAAAGCGACCAAAGTCGAGAGGACGCAAAAGCGCAATCGAAAAACAAAGAAAAAAAAGGGAGTGAAAAGAGCATGGAAGAAAAGATAATGCAAAAGAAAATGGAGGAAATGAAGAAAACCAGTGGAATGGCGGAGCACACCTCCAATGACAATCCCGAGAAAAAGTCGAAAAAGGAATTGAAAAAAGAAAGAAAAGAAGAAAAGCGTGCAATGCAATCAGCGGCAAGTGGTTCGCTTACTCAATTGAAGCACGAACAACAATTGTTGGTCCAAAGTGAGGACCACGAGGAAAAAGTCGAACTTGCCACCGACGCAAACGACACCGCTGTGAGCGAAGAGAACGTCCTTGTGGACAAGGCCAAGTTGTACCATGATATTTGCGCGGAGATTGAGACTCGTTGCAAATTTTTGTTAAAAGTATTGGCAGTGCAACCCGAAGTATTGGAAGACTTGTCTATGTCTACGTTGATGAGGAATAAGTCTGCAGATGATTCTTCCCTTTCAGGTAATAATAACAACAACAGCAGTTCGGATAAAACTCAATCTGCCACTGCAGCTCTCATGGCGTGGCACAGTACCAAAGAGGGCGTGGAACTGCGATCTGCCAGCGCCGAACAAAGATACTCGATCGTGTGGAAATTGGTGCTAAAATTTATGGACACAGATAAAATCGAAACGCAGAAACTGATCGCTCGTATCGAAACTGATCGTGTGCGTGCGCGCCTGCGCAGCTTTGGATTCCGAGTCCTGCGTGTGTTGATGGAGGAATGCGCGAGCAACTTTAGCATTGTGAAGAGAGAGCTGTTGCATTTTTTGATTCCCTCGCTGCAAGAGTCACATGCTTTTGCATTTGTCGGACAAGCACCGAGCATCTTTGCTGGACTGTCTCCGATCGGCTATGGACTAACGGACGACTTGTTGGATGCAACACACTACTTGTATTCGTTACTTATCCAGTACTTGAAAAATCCAATGAAATGCGGGTCGCACTTTATTCAGGCCACCTTGTATTCCTTTGCGTTGGACTCGAGTCGACGTGAGTTTGAATTGATGAATCGCGTAGGGATCTTTGACGCACTCAAAATCCTGTTGGATCATGGCACGCAGGAAAGCAAGAAAGACGAAACCAATGAAAAGAAAGAAGAAAAAAAAACGAATCCGAAAATAAGAACAACAACAACAACAACAACAACAACAACAACAACAACAACAATAACAATACGTCCAAGAATGAAGAAGATAAGAATGCATTGGTGATCCAAGGAGGATACCAAACATCTGCATGGTCGTTATTGGAAATGCTAGCATCCATAACCATGTCCATTCGACAAGGCCAAGGTGTCCCTCATCACAAGAGCGACGAGCGGATGAACTCGTATTTGGAAAACATCCATTTGATGGTATTGGAACAGTTGGACAAGATCTCCCAAATCAATCCCGGACAACCTGGATCTTGGGTGCCGCAATTGCCGCCCGAATACGAAATCAAGTTTGCTAAGAAGAAAGAAAAGGAAGACGTGCTGATGTCGCGCAAAGTGGCGACGGTGTCGACATACGGTATCGCAACGGCGGCAGCGACGGGATTGACCGAAGAAGCGGAAGACGAGGAAGAGGACACGGACGTGTTAGGAAATAGTAACAATGTAGTCGAGCAAACCACGACATCGGAAGAATCGTTCCATGTGCGAGTGCTCAATTTGGTGGAGGAGTTGTGCGAAACGCAATCCAATATCACCGGCAAACAGGAAGAGGAGGAAGAGAAGAAAGAGGATTCCAAGAGTCTAGAAAAGCAATCTGGAGGCTATACCGCGTTGGATTTGTTTTCAAAAAAAAGAGGTTTGTCGGCTTTGCTGCGTTTGTTATGGAATGGCTCTCCGCGCACGAGAGTGGTGACTTTGCGCATTCTCAGACATGTGCTGGCTTCTCATAATGCGCCGCAATGGAAGCTATTGGACGAATGTGACAATGCCAAGCGCAGTGGCAATGGCGACGACGAGATACAATCGATGTTCATTAGTCGATTGTTGCAAGACATTGGACGGGTATTATGTGCACCAATATTTGCGTGCTATTTCGATGGAAAGCAAGACAGCTCGGCGGTAAGTAGCACGTATCAAAAGTTATGGGAGTATATGTCGAATATGAATCTGCCGTTACTGTATTCCAGCGACTTTGTTTCAGTGTGTGCGGAAGAGATAATGTTGCTGCGTCATTTGTTACGAAAAGCAACAACGTCGTGGCAGTCGATAATTGGATCGACGATTCAAAAGTCGCTCCACTATTTGGCAAAACAAAGCAAAAACTTGGACATTGGTGATGAATTGCTTCAATGCGTTGGGGCGCTGGGCCTGCTGGGTGGATACGTGGACAACATCCGTGTCGGCAGTCGAGTGTATTACGCCCCCGAAGACGTCATCGCTGTGGTTACGAGTCGTTCGGTCACGAAAAACCGACTCACTCTGATTCGAGAAGTGGAAGGATCTGTGATTGACAAGGCCGCCACTCAAGAAGTGGTAGCGTTAGGAGACGAGCCTTTCGATGTTACCAACTTCCCCAAGTCTATTCAATGGTCCAAAATAATGGAATACTTGGTGGGAGCATTGTCATGGAAGTCAGAGGCGGGCCAATTCGAGGTATTCAAAGACAAGATTGATGTGATGAATGTGCTGTGTCTCCGCATCCAAAGTCTGTGTGGCCAAGCTTTGAATGGCCTGCTATTGAATGGAGACCTGTTGCAACTATTTATGCAGTCGTTTGCGTCCAATGGCGTGAAAGTGCTAACCGACATTGCATTCACGCGCACGCATCATTCGTGCGAGGTGCCCACAAGCGTGCTGTGCGATCGCGGACACATTTTGACCAATGAGTCGTTGCGAAGAAGTCGCAAGTACGAAGCAGTAGAACTGAGCATCGAACACACCGCAGCATTGAACGTGCGAGTGAAAAAGCCCAACGTCGAGTTCTTGGCCGAATTCACATGTCTGGGCAAACACTTGGAACAGCATCATCAAGGTGTCACCGGCCTAAGCGAGTCGACCAAGGGCAGTGTCAAAGGCCTGTTGAGCTATATTCAGTTGAACGAAGAGCCCACCGTTGACAAATGTCGAAACAAGATTGTCATGATCGATACGTATGGCAAATTCAAAGCCCGTTTGCGAAAGGCCAAAGAGTTTGGTGCCATTGCCGTGATCTTGGCCTTGCACTCCAAGAAGGCATCGAGCGAAAACTTGCAAATCAAAGCCGAAATTGAAAAGAAGCCAAAGAAGTCCACCAAGCCTGCGAATGCTACCAACGTGGTGGAATTAGCAACGCAAAGCGCGATTATGGACTTGAATCCTACTCGCAATCGACAAATACGTACGGAAAGATCGCTTGTCGGAAGTGGGTTTGAAGTGAGAGACGATATCAGCAGTGCGATGATAGAGGACTCCACATTAACCACTACCGCCACTACCACCACTCTAAAAAAAGACGACAAGGCCGAGCGCAACGAAGCCGATGATATCGAAGCCATCAAAAATCTGTTGATTGTGGCCGTGCCTCAAAGCGCCGCCAAAACTCTACGCTTACTGCTGGGCGTGAAACGAACAATCATCCCAGCATTTTGAATCGCCAAATGATGATCCAAGAACTGATCAAAACGCGAGGTCACAGCAAGCAATTGGCAAAGCGAGCACTCAAAAAAGACGGCAATACCACAATTGAGGCTGCCGATGCGTGGATCAAAGCCAACAAAGAGTGGCTACTCCAAACAATTGAAATCGAGGAAGAAAAGCAGAAGGAACAAAAGATCCAAGAGGCCAAGCGCTCCAAAACCACGTCTGCGGATCAACTAAAAATGGTTTCGTTAGAAGAGCTAACCACGGACCAAAACCATGCTTCGAACCAATGGAACTTGGCCGAAAAGTGGAAAGATTTTGAAGATGCGACATTGCGCAACTTGGCCAGTGGATCTTCGACACAAGTATCAACCCAGGCCGGGGATCCTTGGGGAAACAGCTCTAGCACTTTGGACTTTTTCACTCGTGTTGACGAATACGACAATGTCGAGCCCAATGCGGCATCCAAAGAGTGGTTCAATATAATGATTTATCAGCCCACGCATGACTTGCTCTACTATGTGCTGGCCACCGACCACGCTTTGTGTGTTCATGCCATTCGTCGTGCTTTGCTATCCCTGTTCATACAAGTGTCGCTGCACAACATTGTAACGCCCAAAGAATTTGAGCAAATCTTGCACATTTGCTTGTCCTTGCGTCCACATCCTGCCGCCGAGTTGGATGCCGTGAACTCGATGAAGCCGATGGATATTACTGGAAGATTGGTGCGATGTCTGCGTGATGAGCAAGCGAAGAGCGACGGAGATAGATTTTATTTGAATACGTTGATGAGCTGCGCGCAATCAATTTTGCGAAACTTGTGTACCAATCGTCAAGTGTTTCGTAAAAAAAAGGGCAAGAAAGGGACGGATGATCCAAGTACATCACAAGATGGAGATGATATGACCACAGTCAAACGCTTGATCGCACCTGTGCATGGTCGAACAAACCGTCATGGAGGATACAACAGTCGTGAAGAAGAGGCTCGAGTGAAGGCTTTGCTGTATGAATGGCCAGGCACGGAAAAACTTAAACTCATTGTAGCAGGAGACCCGTCGCTGACCAATATGGGCACCACTTGTGTCTCCGTCTTCCAAGATCCAAACAAAAAGAAATTAATTGCCAAGTTCATTGTCACGCCCTTTGACTTTACACGACACGTACAAGTGATTGAAGGCAACAAGTTCTATTACACAGTCACTTCCACCAGTTGGTACACCGGATGTCCTCCAGCCGAAGTTACGTTCACCGTTATGGATTTGAGCAGTGATTTTGGCATATCGGAGTCGGAAGTATTGGAAGGAACCATTTATAGCGCTTTGGTGTTTATCAATGCAATGCTGGTCGCAAGGGTCATTAGTCTGGACATTGTCTTGCTGCAGCTCTTGCGCAGCTTGGAACATGCGATGGATCGCAAAGCCGCTCAAGCTATTGCTCGCATTGCCACGTGCATTGCCAATCAATGGCATTTTATCCCACGTTTGGATAACAAGCAATTGAGTGATAACGTAATTACCCTCATTGACCAATCCATTGACCATTTGGAAACTTCTCATGAGGGATTGCGTCTCTGGACTTTGACGCAATGGAGCAGTGGGTCATTGCCGGGACCACATATCCAAACACTATTGGAATTGCTGCTAGCCGTGCGAAGTGTCATTCCAAAACAAAGCAAAGAAAAGAGCGAACATGAAGAAAAGGAAACCAAATCCGAAAACGATGAACAGAAAACAGGGGTCAAGAAAGTACCGGAAAATGTGGTGAAAGCGTTTGCCAAGCATCGAGACGGTCCTTCGAAATGTACAATTATTACATTGATGTACGAAAAAGTAATGTCTTCCCGAACACTATCAACCAAGCCGGATCCTCATAATCGCTATTTCATTGACGACTTTGTCGCAAATGTAAGTGTGAGAGGCGGAAAATGGTATTTCGAATGCAAGTTCACCGGACAATGCAATTACGCGTGTGTGGGCGTCATTGCTCGCAATTACCGCAAACGAAGCAACAATGGCATTAGCAACGACGACAGTGGAAACTCGTGGTGTGTCACTGGACCAAAGACCACCTTTATGCACCGAAATCGTTCGATTCAGCCCATCCGCGGGGACTCAGGTGACTTTGCACGGCCTAATTGGGGCTCTGGAATCGTCATCGGAGTGAAGCTGAATTTGGACGACAAATTTATGGAATTCACATTCGACGGACTGCCTTCTGGAAATGTGTTTAGTGGCATTGAATGCGAAGAGGGTTTATTCCCTTGCGTGTCCTTAAATCAAAACTCCCAATGTGTTATCAACATGGGCTTGGAAGAGTTTGCCTTCCCTCCCAACCCCAACGAAGGCTACGTGCCTTTTGAACATGCCGGTATCTTGTCGTCTTCGTGGTTGAATCGCTATCAATTGGCCAGCGACGTTACCATGTTTTTGACGAAACGAGCCACGCTCCCTGACAACATTGTGGACAGTGCATTAACTGGCGAGGCGTCATTGGAGTACTCGCATAAGATGAGATTTGAAGTGGTCAAATCCAATGCCATTCGTGGTGCCAACGCCGATACCATTTTGCAAGATAACACGTTATCTGCTCGATCGACGAAACCGGAAAACACCAACATTACCTTTAAGGTGCCAGGTCATGAGACCGTGGAATTTTTGCTGCGAGGCGTCAATGTACGATGTCCGACCAGCGTCACCGCGTTCAAAATGTTTGTCTTTGTTGGCAACAACGATCCGGACTTTGATTCGTTTGAATGGTGCCGACATTGGGATCAGAAAGCCTTTGACAGCTTCGAGTCTCGAAAGCGTGCCACCAATGCGACATTGAGAAAACCGCACGAACCAGTTGGATTTATGGAGAACACTGGCAGCACTGGTTATATCAAGCTGACCCCTCCAGTCGCCGGCAAGTTTGTGACTCTAAAGTTTGTTGCTCGTGACAGAGGCGACTTTGGCAGTCTAAGCATTGAGTACATATCATTTGATTGCATACACGGATCGCATCCATTGGCAAGTTTGATTGGCGATCACGAAAGAGCTGTGAAACGACGTGCGGAAATTATTCATGCTTTGAAAGGTACAATTCAAGCAAAATGCGGCAATTGGAGTCTGCCAATGGACGAAGCATTGACTGAAATGTCTCAAATGGTTGCCACACGCTTGGGTGTGGAAGTTACCACTTTGGACGCGGTCATGTTGATTCCTAACAAAGATGACGTGAACCGATTCAAAAGATTGATCACTGTCGAAAGTGAGGAGTTGCAAGGAAGATTTGCTATCGTCAAGTATTTGAATAAATTGGTCACTCCTTTATTGCATTACATTGATGTTACATTATTTGCCGATGACGAAGAAAATGGGACAGGCACCAGCTCGTTGACGTCATTTGCCACCTCGTTTTTATCCGCGCTGGCACGCAATCAAACCTCGCAAGGAAATCGGCAGTCGGGCAATTCCTCCACTTCCCCTCCTTCTGCAGAGGAAAGCAAGAGAGAATTGACCATGGAGTTGGTACCATCTTCATCTTTATCTTCCCAGATTTACACGTTGAAAGGTTGCTATTTCATGAGCACCAAAAAATCGGTGTTTGACACTTTGCTCTCAAGCTCGTGTGTTTTCAGTCAACGAAATCGTCCGCGAATCTCCATTAACCGTATCAAAGCGGCCAGGGCCCGAGAGAACAAAAACGACCCGACCGGTCTGAAATCTACTTTTGGACAGTTGTTCAGCCAATTGAAAAACATTCGCTACAGTACCTTCCGCGGAATCTCGGGTCAACAACTTTGGAACGTGCAATTCATTGGGGAAGGTTCCACTGATATTGGTGGGCCTTATCGAGAGTCGCTCACAAACGCCATTAGCGATTTGCAAAGCGATGCTGTACCATTATTTATCCTTAGTCCTAACGGTAGAAATAGCGTGGGATTGAATCGTGAAAAGTGGATTCCCAATCCCTCTTGCACGTCGTCCTTGCATCTCAGCATGTACGAATTTGTTGGTGTGTTGATGGGAATTGCCTTACGCACCAAGCAAACTTTGGGATTTGATTTGCCTTCCATTGTGTGGAAGCAACTATTGCCTGATGAAAAGGTCGATATCACAGACTTGGAAGCAATTGACAAATTGTGTGTTCAAGCTTTGAATGAATTGGAGAAAATTGACGAAAAATCCTTCAATTATGTCGTGTATGAAAGATTTACAACACAGCTGAGTGATGGCACAGAAATTGAATTGAAAGAAAATGGAAAGAGTATTGACGTAACCAAGAAGAACTTGTCCGAGTTTGTCTCCCTTGTAATTAAAAAAAGATTGAATGAGGCATCAGAGCAATTGAAATCAATTGCCAAAGGTTTGAATCAAGTCGTTCCTGCCCGCATGTTGTCTTTGTTCAGTTGGTATGACCTCGAGATATTGGTTTGCGGCAATCCGAACATTGACGTGGAGGCATTGCGCCGTCATACTGTTTATCAAGGAGGGTTATCATCTTCATCAGATGTCGTGAAATTCTTTTGGAAGACCTTATATGCTTTTTCACAGGAAGAAAGGCAACTATTCTTAAGATTTGTTTGGGGAAGAAATAGATTGCCACTTACTGAAAACGACTGGCACTCAAATTTCGCTATCAAAGCCCTCAATACAAACGAGGATTCGTTGCCAATTGCTCATACATGCTTCTTCAGCATTGATTTACCACCTTATTCTTCATTTGAATTGTGTCGCGACAAATTACGCTTTGCTATTCATAACTGCCAGGCCATTGACATTGATTTTGATCCAACTTCATCTTCTTTACAAGCGTGGGTGGACGATTTTTAAACAAAATTTTTTGTTAAATTCACAGGGTTTGTTGATTACCATTTGATTTCCGAAATAATAGACTTGGTTTAATTTTTTTTACAACGTTTGAATATTTCAAAACACTCTCATAAACTCTTTGCATCTCGCATAAAATCCTTAATGCACATTTTGTTATCGAAAATTACTCAATAATTGCACGTCTTTCAAAAGTACGACACCTGGCAGCTGATATTGTGAGATTGAGTCTGTTCCATCAATTATAAAAGATATCCTGATTTTGTTTGAAGGCACTCTTGTGTCATTCAAATCAAGTAAGCAGCAATAATTTGTTCAACTCTTATTTATCTTCAAGAGACGGTCAGGAATCAAAAAGAGTATTTGGACATAACGCTATTATTTCAAAAGATTTTATTTATTTGTCTTTTTACCAAATTATCGTGCTATGAAAAGGAAATTGAGACGACAAACACGAACGAATCAATTCCAAAAGTTCAAGAGTAATCACAAAACTGAAAAACATTTTTAAAGTTTGCACTTCGGATACAAAGACAACATTTGGACGAGAAAATTTGCAAAACGGTCTCACTGCAGCAAAACAATCAAAAATCTTCTCAAAAAATACAGATAAAATTATATAAATCAATGCATTAATTGCGGTAGAAGAACTATCACAGAAAAGGCTTTGTATAAAGTGATACAAGTGATTGTTGAATTTTTTCTTCAACTGCAAATATCATTTTTATCAGGTTATTCACAAAACCTTACTGTGAGAAATACTTGAATGAAAAAGCTGTAATTGTGATTTTTGATTACACAAGCAACAAGACAGATAGAAAATTTCATTTGGCGAGAGTGTTAGTTTGAAAGAGAAATTCAGAGGAAAAGATTTAAAGTTTAGATGATATCGGCAAAGAGCTGTGAATATCAATATTTTCTTTTGGCAATGGAATCAGTACTCCTGGGTTACAAATCCAATTTGGATCAAGGTAGTGTTTTAAAGCTTGGAGAACTTGAACATTGCGATGTCCAATCTCTTCCCAATAAGCTTTACGGTGATCAACCCCAACAGCGTGGTGATGTGTAGCCGCGCCGTTATTATTAACAATGCATTCATTCAGCTTAGTTTTTAATAGTGTCCAATCATTTAATACTCTTTTGCAATAAGCCTTTGCACTTTCTTTTTCCTTGCGCTTGTAGTGTACAAGGAGTGTGTAATAAGGCGCACAGCCATCAACATAGCAATGTGTGAAGCGATAAGTCAACAAATGAAAAGGAGCTTTTTCAGAGGCATTTTTTTTATCGTTAAAATTATGAAAATGTTGTTTGACACAAGCGTGGATGGCATTATTCAAAGCTTTGAAACTAGTCCACGTGACAACCGTCTCAAAAGTTTCACCAAAAATGCCGTATCGCAAGGCATCGGCTCTAATATATGGCAAAGCTAAGAAGTTGTAAAACCAATTATTAACTCCATCTTCTTCTTCCTCTTCTTTTTCATTTTCGTTATTGTTTTTGTTTTTCTTTTTGTCATTAGTTTCTTGTCATTGGTAAGATGTTGTTGTGTCAGTCCAATGCCATGGTACTTTTGAACAATGGTCTTGCAACAATCAAACAGTGCCTGAAAATCGGACAAAATGTGCGATTCAAATCCTAGCAACAGCACAAACGTGTTGGCAGATTTCGTGACCCGATTTAACCAGGCTTCCATGGGAGAAATGAGGCGACATTGCGTGGGATGTAAGCCGCTTTGCACAATTTCTCGAACGCAATTGACAGCATTGTTTTCCTCTTTAAACTCGATCCGAACCGTTTGGCTAAATTTTGGAGTTTTCATTAACTTTAGCGTGACTTTGGTGACGACGCCAAAAGCGCCTTCACTGCCGCAGATCAAAGCACGATTCATATCCAGCCCACTGCCACTGGAAGGGATCTTGGGTGTTTCAATTTTGCCCAAGCGTGGGGTGATGAGCGTGGCACTTTGTACAAAATGATCGATTCGTGTCATTTGTGTTGCATAATGTCCGCCATTTCTGGTCGAAACCATTCCGCCAATCGATGCAAACTCATAGCTTTGCGGATAATGTCGGAATGTCCACCGTCCATGATATTTGGTTTTCAACTCCTGATTCAATTGCGGACCGGTCACATTCGCTTCCACTGTCACACATTGCGATTCTTCGTCTACACATAAAATACGGTTCAACCGCTCGAGGCTGCACATTATTACGCCTTTGTAGAACCGCTTACAAAATGACGAATCCACACCTCCGACCACCGACGTGCCCCCACCATACGTATACATTGCTACCTTGTTCTTTTCGCAGTAGCGCAATAGCTCTTCAATTTCCTGCTCGTCTTTTGGAAATGCTACGTAATCAGGACATGAATCAAAGTCTTCCTTTTGTCATTCATTATGTGAATATATATATATATATATACGTATTGTAGTGGAAACAAACAAACAAAATAAATAAAATGCAAAATGCTACAACTAACCATTAAAACGCGGAGAAAATCTGCTGCTGATTTGCCGTAGCTGTGGCGCATTCTTTCTTTTTTATCTTGACTGAGAAATGAATATATTGCCTCCGTTTTGTCAACCGTAAACTTTGGAACGGGCAGCACAATTTTGTCAACATCAGGAATAGGAACCACTACAGACGAGCCCGAGCCTTCATGTTTTAAACCTGACAGTGCCTTTACCAATTGATCCCGTAATGATGACACAGTCTTCACTAAAAAATCCGGTGGATTACTGCCCCAGCCGTAAATGTCAAGTTTGCGAACATTTTCATTAGACATAGTCCCCCCTTGTCAACCCGTGAACCAAAAAACTTTTCGAACTCTTCCACTTTAACTGCAGTTGTTTGAATACTTGAATTAAGACCGTAGTTTGTTCAAAAAATTTCTAATTTTGTTATAATGAAGAGTTCGTTTTTGTTATGTTTCAATATTTATACGCTAAATAGCATAGAAACCAAAGGGAAAGTACAAACGTTTTATTCTCTATTCGTCAGATGGTACACAGTTTTCAAAAGCAATAATGTGTAAATAACACAAAAATAACTTCAAAAAAACAAAGTGTAAAGCGCATTTTTTTTCTCCTGTCACTGCGCTTTACAATGCATAAAAAAGGTCTGGTTTAATTCCGTAAATACACTGTATCTAGAAATCTAAGCGCATTCAGAATACGTGCAAATAATTTTTGTAGCGTCGCAATTTTGCAGCGCAGCAAAAAAAGTTTGCAACAAACCCCTTGAACAAAACGTGCAAACCCCAGTACCACTTTGTTCCGTTTTTTTATTCGTCCTTTTTTTCTGCAGTTAATCGTTTTCAGCAGTGCGAAATTATAAATTGAAAAAGATAGACAAAAAAAAAAAATTGAAACGTCTACATTATTTATCAGAACGTGTAGTGTAGCCACATTTCTGCTCGAGTTGACATTGAAGCAAGATTTGAAAACAAAAAATTATTATAGTGCTTCGTTATTTTAACTGAGTATGCCGAGAAGTTTCCAGAAATCATTTTTTCGTCTCGTCCAAGTTGTTGACGACAGCCTTGGGTAAATAAAACTTCATTCCAGCAAAATCTGGTGTGACTTTGATTTGGCATCCAAGTCTTGACGTGTCTTTTACTTCGACTGCCAAATCAAGCATATCTAACTCATCGTCATCTGGCTTGGGCAATTTGTCATATAATTCTTTTTGGACGTAAATATGGCATGTTGAACAACAGCATTCCCCACCACAGGCACCTTCGACATCAAAGCCGTTCGATTGACACACATCCAGCATTTTCTCACCAACTTTGCTGGCCACTTCGCCCATTTTGTCATTCTTTTTCAAAAAATATTGGCTCAAATTGGAAAGGTCATAGCAAAAACAAAACAACACAATAACTCAACTGCGTCAACAATAAAAAATGATACCACAGGACCATTATTTGTCGGCTTGGAACAAAAACTTTTTTTTGGAAGTTGTAGCGGACGCAGCAATGACAATATTTGCCTATATCGAGATAGATTATTCCTTCGAGGGGAATACAGCCGTCTACTTCTTACGATATTGACTGGCATTTTCGTAATACGCCTCTTTGAATACATCTTAGCTTAGTCCACATTTTGTATTAACGACAAAAACAATTTGACAAATTGTCGAAATGAGGCCAATGTAAAGGAAGCTTCTGCGCTCTTTCACAAAAATTTTTTAAAGTACCATAAAAAGTTAAAACCTCAACCGACATAAAATGGGAAAAAATATTTTAGTTACATTTTTAGTTTAGAGTGTTAAATTTGTATTTTTATGGCTTACACTTTGAGTAAACAAAATATCAGTTCCATGTCGAAAAAGACAACACAAACTGTGGAATCGCTTATTCGGTTTCAAAAAATCGAGAACATCCAATATTAGAAAAACAAAACATCAAATTTTCAACAAAAGAGAGGAAGGGCTTTAAGTGCTCGCAAGTCAAATGAGAGAAGAAAGAGTAACCACTCAGGAGATTAAGCCAAAAGCTACTGTTATTTTGAAGATTCCCGCGTTGACAAGCAACACAAAAATAGTCAAAGAGCCACAATTCACGAAATTTTTCGTTATATTATCGCATTGACTGCAGCGTTCTTTTTCAATGATATTAGTTTTTCTTGATAATGGAAAAATAAAAAAATTTAGCAAATGTATGATATCTTTGATTTAAAAAAAAGAGTAATAATAATTGCCAAATCAAAGCGGAGCCACCCGTGACCAGAAAAGACTCATCCCGATAAAGTTTGTGCAATCACCATTTTTGTACTCCCATGAGGTAGTACTAAACATCAATATTGCTTTGCTTTGACACCTGGTATAAAATCTCATTTATCACTTTTTTTTGAAAGGGAAAATTGTTCAACTTTTGCTTTTTTCCAAAAAACATTATTTTATTTAAAACATGCTTCACAGCTTGTCCGTCAATGTCTTGAACCGTCTTAGTAGATTAAAATCACGCTACATATGAGTACTAATTCAGCCTCTTCTCAAACGCAACGTCTCTTCCACCCACAATCATCCAACAAAGACAGGAATGGGGAAATGGCCAAGCCAAAATAAAGCAAAAACAAAAGCACACTCGATAGTAGTGGACAAGATGATGCTGTTTGACGGCAATTTTTAAAAAATTTGTTTGATGTATCTTACAAAAGCTTTCTTAAATATAACAAATTGATCTTTTTTGCAATTCATATACTAATCTACTTTGGTATTGTATCGTAATTTCAAAACGAACTGATACTCCAAGGTACAAATTTATGTCGTACAATGCAAATACAATAATATGCTTTATTTGATAGATTTATTAGTGTTTCATACAAAAAATCAAATAAAAGTATTAACTAATTTGGTCCAAGACAAAAAGATGAAAGACACAAACAGTTTTGCCAACAAGAACATTTTGCAAAAAAAACAAAATAAAATAAAATAAAGAATAAAAGCTTATATTTAAAAGAAAAATAATTCTCACATTTTCGCTTCCTCTAATAATGAACCTTCAATTGGTGGCATAACAACACCAACAGAATTGTTATTTGAATTAACAGATTGTCTCTTGAAATGATTTGAAACAGAGTGAACATTTTGTTGTGGTTCTAATGCTGATAGTCCGAGTTTTTGTCGGAATGCATTGTTTTCGTCTTCAACAATTTTGACACGAATCCCCAATAAATGTTTGACTTCTTTCAAATGTTTAATATTTTCTTCTCTGTCCGCAACAGTGTCAGCCAATTCATTGGCCAGTAATTGCAGTTGTTGATTTTTTTGGGTTAAAGTTTGCATATCCTCAGACAATCGCGATTTGAATAGCGAAAGATGAAAAGCATCATTTTTGTGTTTGGAGAGTTCATCTTCAAAAGCTCGTCGATAAGTGCTGATGGCTGTTTCAGCCGCTTGTTTCTCTTGGAGCAATTTCTTGACCTCCTTTTCTAATTCCTTTTTCGCATCCAATTGTTTTTGCTTGATTTATTATATTAATTGTATTTGTCAGCAAAGTTTATTCAGTTACAAAAAAAAAAAAAAAAAAAAAAAAAAAAAAAAAA
>ASPP01008054.1:0-12447 GCA_000512085.1 Reticulomyxa filosa
AAAAAAAATTTTTTTTTTTTTTTTTTTTTTTTTTTTTTTTTTGATCGAGTTAGAAAGGAAGTGTTATTGCATTTATATGTAATATAAATGTACGTTGATTATATATGTATATATGTATACGTGTGTGCATGTATGTATCTACAGCACGCGTCAAATAAGTTTCAGTCCGCGCTGAGTCATTTTAACAACGAATTGAAAAACAGACAAAAGCGCCAAATCGGACATATCGACAAGAAATTGTCCGAAGAAGAAATTGACTCCTTGGTTGGTGATCCTCAAAGGGCTCAAATTTATATCAAGCAATCGTTTCAACTTGTTGATGTTGGCGATGGTTTGTAGCTATGTTATTCGATATATGTTTATATGTATATGTGCATATGATTTTATTTCCTCCTTACGGCATTCGATTAGATACTATGCTGAGTGAAAGAGGACAAGGAGGAGAGGAAGGGGAAGGAAAAGTGTTTTTTTTTTTAAAAAAAAAAAAAAAGAAAAAATGTCAATCAAGATTAAAATCTCAATCCAATCGCTTTTCAACGGAGTACATTTTTTATTTTTTTAAAAAAATAAAAATTGATTGTTTTTGTTTGTTAAATACCAATGCCATGGGGTCATCAAAAAAAAAAATAAAAACAAAAATAAATCCAGCGATGTTGGACAGATTAAATGAAATCGAGTCACGGACACAAGGGATGATGAAAATTTATGAGAGCTTAGAAGAGCTCCGTACGATGTGGCATGAACTAAATTTTTTGATATCGGCACAACAGGAGTATTTAGATTCCATTGAAAACAACGTCGAACAAACGAAACATTATGTTGCTCAAGCTACTATCCATTTGGGTAAAGCAGAAAAAAGCCAAAAAACTTCCAGAAAAGTTGAGCCTTTTTTTATTGTTGTTTTCTTTCCTTTGGTATTTGTAAAAAAAAAAAAAAATACTTGTGATTTTGAATAGCTGAAATGCTGCCTTTTGTGCGGATGTCTTGTTGCTTTGGTTATTATATTTGCTCTACTTGGAGGCTTGAAAGTGTTTTCTAATGCCTGATCGAAATCAATGCAATTAATCATTAACAATCGGACTAAAATAATACTACTACAAATAATAAAATAATAATAAAATTAATTAATTAAATAAAAATAAAAACAAAATTTAAATTAAAAAAAATTACTATGATTATTATTTTGTCACAGACCCAAACAAAAAATCAATTGGGGATGGCTAGGGGGTTTAGGGCTTGTGTTCATATTTAGTTGTATTAGTGTTTTTTCAACATACATACCATTTCTTCCGTCCAACAACTTAATAATCATACCAAACATTTTTTGGTCTCTGTTTTTGTGAGGAAATGTTTCCTTTCGAATCCGCTTTTTGTGATCTTTTTAATCTAAGTTTGTTTGGTTTTATTTTTCTTCTTCACATATGGCAATTTTTGTTTGCTTTGCCACTCGTTTTTGGCTTGTTTTTGGATACATTTTCTTGCTCCATCCCATTGCAATAACTGTCGTCCGTACTGTTAGCCTCGTTTTTGCTTGTTTAACTTGCGATGCTATTTTTCGGAATAATCGCTTTCATATCCACGTTTTTGGCTTTTTCCTTTCCATCTACGTGATGTTTTCTGTTATTCGCTGCATAGATGGGAAATACTTTTTGATTTTGCAAATAGTAAGATAAAAACAAAGAGTATTTTCACGGATTCAATTGTCTATTGTGTATATTATACAATATTTTTAATACAGATTGAGTTATTTCACAATTTAATTCTAAAAGGTAAGAAACTTTGAAATAAGTCGAACTTAACAAGTGTACCATTTAAATTGATATGTGGCTTGTAATATATATGTTTTAACAAGCTAAAGTCTTGTCAAATTCCAATACAAATAGACCACCGCTCCAAAAACATAAATTGCAACATTAAAATACCAACTATCCACAATTGGTTTGTGTAAAAGAACTGCCTTAAGTCATGGGGGGAGCGAAAGCAAAAAAAAGATTATGCTCGCGCTGTTAATTCTTTTATATTTTAGTATTATCACTTCTTTCTCAACTGAATGCAACTATGTGAGCTTGCAACAATGGCAGATCTATCCATTAGGAAAATGTTTTTCCTTAAATTATACTACTTTTCTACCGTTTCCCTATAGCACAATGTACGGTTGTCGTAGTAACTCTCCAGAGGATCTTCCGTACAACGACGTATGGACTAAAAACTTGGACTGTTCAGGGAAACCATCTTATCGTTTTTTGTGGAACGTGACCTCCAAAGGTGCCAATCCAAAAAAAAAAAAAAAAAGAGGGCGACAAAAAGGGAAACAAAACAGTGACGAAAAAGAGACAAAAATAAAACAAAAAAATGCCAATAATAAAATAACGAAACAACATGTGAAATAGAATGTGAAAAAACAACTTGTAATGTGATCAAGTATGTGGATTATCTTGATACAAAGCGTCCACGTTGTAGTAACTACAGTTTGTAATCGTCATACAAATAACTAAATTATATATGTACATATTATGTATATATATTGTATATCTAGTATTCGTGTGTTTCTTTTTCATTTGCAATTTTTTTTTTAAAAAAAAAGGACCGACAATTTACAATTTAACGTATGTCGTCGAAAAAGAATGTGTGCTATTGTCGGAAAGTCAAAGTTGGTATCACATCTATACGTACACGCCAAACACGCTGCTCTACTCGATTTACGACAATCCTTCGTGTTCTGGTGTGTCTCTTTTTGACGGACCTTTCTTCAATGGGTGTAATGCCTATATCAATACTTCACATGACATTCAGTACCGATTGTTAAACATTCAAAGTTATTATTATTTTTTTAAAAAAAAAAGCGCTTGCTATGCATATTTTTTTTTTCTTTATGTATGTATACATACATGTGTATATGTATATAATATGCATATGTATATGTAATGGCCAATGATCAAAAAGGCGAAGCTACAGAGACGACAGATACTCCAGAAAGTAGCGGGGGCAACAATGGATGGAAGGTACCCGTGATAGTTGTCGCTAGTGTGTTGGGGGCTGTAGCAATTGGTCTATTATTGTGTTTGTGTTGTAGAATCCAAGAAAGCAGCACAGCCAATGAAGATGCGACGTTTGCTGAAAATGATGTACCAATCATCTCGACGCAGTCACAATTATCAGACCAAGTTTTGTTTTAGGATTACTTTTTACTACATTCATCTTTTTTTTTTAAAAAAAAAAAATGGACCTTCGCTTCCCCTTTTTTTTATCAATCCCAATAATGAACCTTTTTTAAAAAAATAATAATTCAGGGCGATGAAACACAAAAGCGGGCGCAGCAGGAAGCTGTTGAACTGACTTCAATACAACTAACTCCAGATATGTATCAGCAAGAAAAAGAGGTGTCACTTTGGAAGCAAAAAGATGTACACTTGTGGCTAGTGAAGACAGTTCAATTGCCGCACTATGTGGCACAGTTTAGTAAAAATAATATCACTGGAAAGGTTTTGCTCACCTTAGAAGACAACGATTTAAAAGAAAAACTGAATATCACTTCTTTAGAAGATCGCAAAAAAATCTTGTTTGAACTTCAAGAGCTTAAAAGACATAAAAATATCTAAATCGCAATTACGATTTGAATCACTTCCTCTTGTTCGTTTCTTTCTATCTTTTGTCTGCGCTCATTGTTTTGTCATTGGAATCTAATTTTCGTTTTTGGCCATTTATTGTTATTATTACTATTATTTTGTAGTTGTTTTGTGTTGAGGGTGTTCCTATTTTCTTTTGAGTCTTTTTTAGTTTTTTTCCTCCAAACATCCATGAAATTCTTGTGCTAATGATATTTTATGAAAGTTTGGCCAATTACTTTTGAGGAATAAAAGTAACTTCAGTGTTGTACGAAGCATCAACGCAGTCTTTAAAGTTGTTGATGAAAATTAGAAAACTCTACCAAGTAGGACGAAAGAGAAGGAAGATACTTGGGGAGAAAACTTTAATTTTTGTTAAAACTTTTCTAGTTTTTATATATAAGCATTGCAAACACTTGTTGCGCTATTAATTTTTATCGTTGCCATAATCGAATTTTTGTATCACGAGAACAAGAAACAATTGTTTTACTGTCAGGTGAAATATCTATTCCCGTTACAATTCGTGAGTGTCCTTTCAATTTTTGTATCTCTACGCCCAGTTGAACATCCCACAAGGAAATTGAACCATCACTCGAGTATGATACGATAGTTTGACCATCGAGTGAGAATTTTGCATCAATTATATCGTGTGTGTGCCTCTTTAATCTCTTAATTTCTTTTTCGGATATTACATCCCATATTCGAATTGTTTTATCAAGTGAACATGACACAATAAAGCGACTATCTGAAGAAAACTTGGCACTTGTCACAATGTTAAGATTGTCGCCCAATTGGTGTAGCTTTTGATATGATCTTACGTTCCAAATTGAAATTGAAGTGTCATTAAATGCCGATGCAATAGTTTGACCATCTGGTGAAAATTGCAAATCGTGTATCTCTGAATATCCGAATAGTATTTTTATCATTTGTCCAGATTTTACATCCCATAACAGGATTATTTTCGATGATCCAGATGCGATAATACTGCCATCTGGTGAAAATTGGACAGTTTTTATAATGTCTATATGACCTTCTAGCTTTTTAATCTCTGAATTTGATTTTATATTCCATAATCTTATTGTCTTGTCTTCTGAGAAAACAAGCATGTTGCCATCTGGTGAAAATTGTGCATTACTTATTTTTGTCGAATTTCGTTTCAAAATTTGAATTTCATTCCCCGAATTGACATCCCATATTCGAATAGTTTGATCATCAGCAGATGAAACAAGTTGGGAACCATTTGGTGAAAATTTTATACTATTCACGTAAGCTGAATGCCCTTGAAGAACTTTTAAAGGTGTGCAATATTTTATCTGTGTCACGTTTGAACTGTTGTTATGAAAGAAATGATCCAAACAAACACATGGCATACCAGCAGATATTGAGCAACAATCTTGTTAAAATCCTCAATCCACCCTAGTTTGATGGATACCGATCGAAGCCAATGTGCAACTGTCGCTTCAATCTCTTTGTGCATCTGTTTTTGTATTTGTAATTGTCAATATCGCATCATCTAATTATTTAATTTAAAAATAACTTTCAGTTTTTTCAAATCAAATTCTTGCATCGCTTCAATTTCTTTATTGATCGCTTTAATCTTTTTCCTCTCTTTCTCTTCCCAAATCCATTTTCTTTCACTTTCTGTCTCTTCTTTCATCCATTCTTTTGCATTCACTTTCATGTGTATTTGCATTGAGGGTATACTTAATATATGCACATAAGCATTGTCTTCATCAAATATTGCGACATAATCAACAAATTTAATAGGTAGCATGTGTTCAAATTTCATCCATTTGTCTTCCATTATTGAATACTTATATACTTCATTTTTTTGATCTGTATAACCACTCGGCTCACCGAAAAATAAGATAACATCATAATCACTTAGATAACAATAAGTCTTAAAATAAGGAATGATTTCACAAATTTGTAACTTGTGATAATGCAGTGTGTTACTGTCCTCATTATATTCAATTGATAACCCTGTCTCTCCACTAAATAATATCATTTTGTTAGTCTTTTTCCCTGTGTTTGCATCACTGTCACTCCTTGCTACAAAGCAATGGAAGCTTAAATCACTGCCATAAGCACTTGGCAAAAAATCGCGTTTGATATACTGAAATGTATCCAAATCGAGTACATAAATATTATTCTGACAAGTAATAAATAACAAATGATTGTTGCTTCCACCAAGTACTGCACGCACTCCTTCATACTCGTTTCTTTTTTTAAGAATTGATTTGTCCTTGTTGTTTTTCAAAGGAAACCATTTATTGCAATCTTCTTTTTCAGTTTCACTTATTTTTTCATCATCACTCCAAACACTTGCATACTTCATCACCAATACATGGTTATAAAATCCACCGAAGGACAACAAAGTAATATAATTTGGATTGCTATTGTCTACACGCTTAACCACGCAATGTCCACGCAAGGAAATATAAGCTGGATAATCACAGATGTGCTTCAGTTGGTTCTTCAGTGTGTGGTAAGAATAACACTTATTATTTTGAAAACCACCACAAATAAGAATTTCATGATTGTGTGTCACGTATTGGACATTTGGAAATGATATTGGCAAAGGAGGTAATAGTTCAAAGTCCATTTTAAATTTAACACAATGGGATTAACCGAACTTTCGGGGTCAAGAAATCCGTGCGCTAGTGTTTTGATGGACGCAGATCATTTGAAATTGTGAATCTGTTCGAACGTGTTACTAAACCACCTACCTAGTATTGGCCAAGATATTTAATTTTATCATGTTTTTTATCATTTATCGGTTTTTCACCATATGTGATAAGATTTCGTTGTATTGTTGTCTACGTGGTACAGAAGCAAATACACGTTTGACCAATGGCTAGCAAAGAAGAGCGTCTTATAGGGATTTTACCAAACAAAAGGCGACTGTGTCAAAAGACAAAGGCTTTGGCCACATTGATATAGTAGTTTTTTCTTTTAAATCTAGGGGTTATACGAAATTATTTATATTTATTTCAACTTGCATCCCAAAAGCGATAATGAGTGTAGATACATCTAGAACAGTGAAGATTCAAATACACGGCTATGAGAAGAAACCAATCATTGCAGCTTCAGCCGATACGACGATCCCAGACCTTGAAGCGCAAGTTAAGAGAAAGAGTGCATGTAAAAACTCTAGTGGAAAAGGAGGAAAAATAAAGTTGAAACAAATGAACAGGTGCATCGCACAATTCGTTCAGAAACAAACGGAACTTATCCACGTTCCAAGAACATTCGCCTCTTGTGCAACAAGACAAAAGAACCAGTAACAATAGGACAAGTCGGGGGGAAATATGGACCTGTGGCTCCTCACGGCACCATTAATTGCTGGATTTCCTCCGCAAATCTGAGCAGTGAAAGTGTCATCTCTGTGACTGTGGAAGAACCAATTGAGGTTGAATTTATCTACCCAAAGGACCTTGCCGCAAAAAAGTCGAATCATCTTCCAACAAAAAAAGATGTCTTTCCTTCTGATAACCTAGTCGTTATGATTTGTATATGTATATGTGTATACGTATATATGTATTAGTCCTGTTTGTTTTTTTTTTTGCAACTTTGAACAAAATGTGTTGCTTGGAACAGTATGACACAATTGCAGTTGCAACCGAAAAAGGGTGCATGCCAAGCTGCGTACAGTTTGAAAAAAACGAAAACAATTGTCTATCTTTGAGAGTTTGGGGGATCAAGCAATTGCAAAAAATGACAAAATCACCGTCAAGTTGTATGACGTATCATATCGAGGCAAAGGAATGCAGATTTTTGTCAAAGTTTTGTTGTTTTTTTTCAATTAATTAAAAATTAAAAAAATTTAAACTGTTGTTAACATTGTATCCCCTTTTTTAAAAAAACTACTTGAAGACATTGACAGGAAAAACGATAACACTAGACGTTGCCCAAGCAGAGGCAATGCTCGATCTTAGAATGAAAATTTGTGAAAAAGAGGGTATCCCACTTGATCAACAAAGACTGATATTTGCTGGCCGACAATTGACTTGGAATGGCACCTTGGCGGATTATAACATCCAAAGAGAGTCAACTCTGCATTTGATCCTTCGTTTACGTGGTTCTTAAATGGTTTACTTTTTTTTTTGCTTGGAAATTTGCCCAAATATATGAAAAGGTTAACAATACAAATTACCGTTTTCTAGTGCTTTTTTTTTTTGCATTGAAAAAATTGTTATGCATCTTTGAAAAATTTTATGATTTGATGAATTCATGAACGAAAATTTTATTGATCATCAAGGAGAAAGCTTTTTTCAAATTTTTTCTCATTTTGTGACCCATCCAAATGATTGATGTATACACTTGAAACATTGTGGTTGACACAAGAAGTTAATAAACTTCGGCAGCAAGGCACTATATCGGGTTTCAAACAGTGTACGTTGCAAACAGAAAAAAAGAAATTAACAGAGGCAAAACTGCATTTATTACAACGATCACCAGTTTTGTAATCCTAGGAAGTACGATGCAAAAAAACAAATGCTCAGCATGAATAGCGCAAACAATAGAGTTAAGAGAGTAATTAGTAAAAACACTGGATTGCCAAATTGAGCCAAAATTGTTTCATCCCCAAGATTTGCTCCTACATGAAATGTCTGTTGATAATATACTCCTTCTACACCACTTCATGCTGAGTCTTTCCAATTAATTGGAAGAAGATCCGATTTTTAAGTTTATAACTTAACTTTAAGGCTTTTTTGCTAAAAAGAATTTTTTCAAGTGTCAGTTATATGAGTTTACATTTTGAAATTTCTTTACGAATAAACATATGGTCGTCTTGAATCCTTTGAAATGTTTAAGGAAAATACTCTCGCAGTGATGAAACTAAGGATCAGGGACAAGCAAACAAGTCAAGAATTTCGTCTGCTTTACATGTTTGCGTGTAATATTTTATTCCAACTTCCTATCTTATGCTTGTCTTTATGCTGAAGATGCACAAAACAGCTAAAGACGAAAGCGTGCCAATGAGAAAAACGCATAAAAGAAACACAACAGAACGAAACAAAACAAAAATAGAAAAAAGGAACAAAGAAAAAAAATAGCCAGCATATACCAAACACTTTTCATGTTCTTTTTTTTGTTGTTGGAGAGGACTCTAAGGAAGTACCTTGCAATACCTACACAAGATCACAGGTCATCACATCCACCAAAGACAAGAAAAGAGGAGGGGAAGAAAAAAAAACAAACCAAAAACAAACAAACAAAAAAAAAGAATAGAAACAAACAAAAAAAAATTTTTTAATTTCTATTTAAAATCAATGGAATCTCGTGTTTCAATTGGTAAGGTCAGTTCAAGAAATTCTTCCGTTTTGGAGCCTCTTTTTCCAAGAAATGCTTGTCTTTTTCTGTCCATTGCCACAGGGGTGGATTGTTCAGGCTGTATTGTTGTATTGTCAGTAAGAAAAATGTTTACACTCCAAGGATATATGGATATATACATATGTACATATATAAAAGAATTGAAACTTTGTCATCCTTATAAAACTTGCCCAAAGTTTTAGAGTCGGATTCGAAAACCCCCATGGAACTGCGATGTAGTTTGCGACGCACAACCGTCTCTTTAAATTTGTTTTGAGCCATTTTGAAAGCTTTCTTTGTGGAAGAGACCTTCCAAGTGAGATTTAAAATATCGTCAGTAGTTTTGCGTTGTCTGGGATTTCTTTCCAACAATCCACGAACCAAGTTCACAATGTCACTGCTGACGTGTTGCCAATCTTCTTCATCAAACAATACCTCTCCAAACATTATATGATCATAAACCTACAAATAGCATATTTATTTATAATAATAATAAGTTGAAATAATAATAAATAAATAAATAAATAAATAAATAGATACAATAACCTCTTTGTCAGTGTCCCCCCAGAAAGGAGGATATCCACATAACAAAATATACATAATAACCCCAACACTCCAATCGTCGACTTTTTCATTGTAACCTTTTTGTTTGAATATTTCAGGCGCCATATAATTCAATGTGCCCACTTTGGTCCTCATGTTGATGTCTTCTTTCTGGTCATTCGAAAAGATTTTCGAAATGCCAAAATCCGCAATTTTCACGCGTTTTATCGACTTTGGGTACACACACAATATATTCTCCGGTTTCAAGTCACGATGCACGATTCCACACTCGTGCATATACTTCACACCTTTGGCAATCTGATGAATCACGTGGCAAGAGTCTTCCTCCGTGTAATGATCTCCGTCCAAACTGGCAATTTGATCGAACAATTCACCCCCTTGGCAGCTGATGATAAGAAAGTATACACATATATACATGTATATAAATAAATAAATAAATATATATATATTTATTTATTTATTAGGTATATATGTATATACATCTATTTTCAAAATACTAATAATAAAAAAAATTGTAAAGTTTTTGGTGTAATCCACTTCATTACATATATGCTTTCTTCGTATGTGCCAAAGGTTATGTAATATATGTATATGCATATGTTTTACTTAACAATTCCATAACCACATACAAATACTTTCGATTTTCAAAAAGATTATATAATTGCACAATGTATGGATTTTCCAACTTTTTCAAGATTTGAATTTCTGTCCGAAGAGACTTTTTGTCGCACAATCTCTTGTCTACTATTTTTATTGCACAGCGTTGGTTCGACACACGATGTCGTGCCTCGACCACTTTGTTGTTTTGGGTTTCACTCACGCCCAGAGTTCGCAAAAACCTTTTTTTTTTAACTTAATAATTTATTTTTTTTTCCTTGTCTTTCCTCCCCCCCCTCTTTTCTTCTCTCTCTCTTTCAAAAAAAAAAAAAATTGGGTGTGTACGTATAGTCAGGAATTTTGTTGCTGTGCACGCGCGCAAAGTTTTAAATCAACTTCTTGAAAAAAAAAGAGAGGGAGATATTTATATACATGCATATGATGGAACCAAGGGGACAAGGAAAAATGTTTGTTGTCGTTTTGGTATGTAAAAAAAACTTGTAGAGATCTTTGATGCTAAGATTGGATGCTTTTTCAATAGCTTCTGTCCATTGAATACATTGCTGAGGGGATGGCGCCCGTAAAAATAACTTCTTTTTTTTAATAAAAAGTTGAAAAGTCATATCTGTGCTTTGTATTGTTTTGCTCACATTCGACCCTTCCAGTAAATACACCATTTCCAATTTCTTGGATAGCTCTGTTTCACCACACAGCAAATGGTTGTCTTTCAGTACGAAAAATCTCCTTTTCCACACTAAATCTGTGTCTGATCGAACATCTAAATACCCTTTACATGTATGGTCTGATGGATAGGCGGTGCTGGGGTCTATCTTACGCTCTTCAATCTCTGTTTCTGAAGCTGATGTATGCATTGATGACATGCTTTTTTTTTTTAATAATCCTGTCGTCTGCTTCCTTTTTTCGGAGTTCGTCACATGTATTTTTTTCACTTTCACTTTTTTCCTTCAATATGTTTCTTGTGCAAAGCGATATCTCATCTGGGAAAGAAAGTCCTTTTGGAGAGGCAAAATTAAACCACTTCTTGCGAAAAGACACATTTCTCTCCTGCATCTTGCAAAACCAAATCGCAAAAAAAGTTGGAACGGAAGGGTACGTCACAAATAACATTGATCATGGCAAATGTGAGGTGGTTGCAAAAGCAAAAGCAGAAATGGGAAAACGAAGCGAAAGCATATCCATATGTTTTGGCATTATATCCAACAAATGAAAGTAACTTGCTTTTGCCTTGGATGGTGAGTTTCCAAGGGCCAGACGGGACTCCTTACGAAAAGGGTATCTACAACATGGAGTTAAAAATCCCTCCAGATATTCCGTTCCGCCCAACTAGAGGTTTTTTCCTCAATCCTCCATACGCCTTGAACATTGACCAGTCGTCAGGAGACAAGAAGGGGGAGTTGTGCCTGGACATTTTTAGGGATAGCTGGACTCCAGCATTGACCTTCGCACAAATCATTAGCCAGTGTTACACCGAAGTTTTTTTAAAAGGTTTTAAAAACTTGAAAAAATTTTTATTTTAAAAAAAAAAAAAAAAAATTTTTCGCTAAAAAAAAAAAAAAAAAAAAGGCGGGGTATTCAAAGCAGCCACTAGACACGAACAGTTCAATGCAATTGTTGTATAACTCAAGCCTTCCGAATTTTTTGCACCAAGCGAGCATAAGAAATCACGAAATAGCGAAAGGCCCTCCCCCTTGTTATTATACATTTCCACAACTGACGAATGGGCGCTACAACGAAATGATTCAGTGCGTGATGACACAATGCTACGAGCAGTGGCAATTGCCTAAACACTTGATTGAACAGATATTGCTTCCATTGATTGGCAGTCACAAAGAGAACTGTGGATTGTACAATTTTGACGATTGCGGCACCAACTTGATTGAATATTGGAACAAGCACTATGGGGACTTGATTTTACCAGCTCCCAATGACATGACCGACAAAAAGCTATTGATGAAGCCTGTAACGCCCCCAGAGATCAAAAGACTGAAGGAGATAGGATGCATGCAGATCTTTGTCAAAACTTTGACCGGTAAGACTTTGACACTTGCTTGCGAGCCCTCCATGACCATTGCCAATGTCAAAGACTTGATCCAATATAACTACTATGACAACATGGACGCATCCGATCTCAGACTCATTTTCGCTGGAAAACGTCTCGAAGACGGACGCACTCTCGCCGATTACATGATCCAAAAGGAAAGCACTTTGCATCTCGTTTTTCGTCTTCGAGGTGGAGAATTAACCACTTTCGATTTGAAAAGCCAGCAAATGTTTTGCTTTTTTATATAATTGCATATAACAAATATATTAACATATAACATATATATATATATATATATATATA
>ASPP01008063.1:0-11556 GCA_000512085.1 Reticulomyxa filosa
AAAAAAAAAAAAAAAATTATAACGGAAATAAAATTGGATGGCGATTGATGGATGCTCCTTTTTCTCCCTCAATGGATTGCTGATTACTTTGCTGGGTATAAGCAATGCGCGCACAAAAGATCGAATTCCAGAAAATGCTGGAGCAAGAACTGGAAGACATAAAAAAAGAATTGGACTCCAAATTTAGTGAGTTTGGGACGCGATTGGAAAGATATTACAAACGACAATGTTTACATGTACATCAACACCGACAAGTTGTTGAATGGTATCACACACAAATGCAATTACAAAAACTCAGTCAAACACAAAGCAATCTGTTCGCATATAACAATAACGAGACTACCCTCAATCCTAATCGTCATAATAAATCTATTTATTCAAACAAAACACAACCCTATCCTATTCCCGCAAAGTGGAATATGGACGACACCGAAAGTGATGAGAATAATCCTCAGATGTCTTCCAAATCCCAAAGTGACCCTGATGAGGAAAAAATTCGTAATCCTCATGATTACAATGGCAGTCAAAATAAAAGCCCAAAAAAAACTAAAAACAAAAACGGAAAGGGTTCAAATCATGCTGAAGATGAAAGCCAAGATGTCATTTTTAGGAAAAATACAAACTGAAGTTGATATTATTCGAAATATTTCTTTGGAAGAGGATTTTCACAAATTGTTGGAGAGGATTCATCAAATTAAACAATCTATTGCTAGCTTATGAGTATATTTTTTCTGCTGTTTTCACTTTTTTCTTGTTGTGCGTGTTACTGGTACATAGATTTGTTTCAACGGTCTTTTTTTCAAAGCTTCTTTTTGTTGGGATTATTTTAGCACAGACACAATGGAAATGTTCGGTTTTTATTGTGAAATTTCGTCATTGTAGTGCTTGTGCTCTCGCGTATATTGATTGTTTTTCTTTTTCTACTCTGTTAAATATTTGCCATTTCGGACTTTGCACATTAATAAAATACCATTTTAGTTTTATGCGATTTGATGATGACAACTCATTATGTCTGTTATAAATAAAAATGGTGTGGCATTAAATATGTAAAAAATGAAACACTTCCCAAATCCAAACCATAAAAACGAAAATAATAATAAAAAGATTTACAAATCAAACAATCCTTTTTTGGTGACTTGTGGTGTTGGGTTGTAAGCAAAGGGATTTTGTGGAATCTTAGCAACGACCGTGACATCATCAGAAGCACTTTGAATTTCTTTTTCCATCTCAGAAATAGTTCGTTTTTTAGCCAATAAATTGGACTTTGGATCTTTTTTGGTTTGAATGTTGGTATCAATTGTTTTTGAAGGGATCTGTTGTTTTTGATTTTCCTTGTTGGAAATGTTATCGACATGAGTGAGTGTAAGCAGATACTGATTCAGTGCATCGGCCAATTCGGTCAAGCGATGACGACAACTAATTTTAATGGCCTCAGACAAAAAGTTAGAACTCATCAAATGAAACTTGGCAATATCTAACGCGAGAGAAGGACGATTATTTGTGCAAGCAAGCTCGAACAAAGGCAAATACATTTCTGCTTGTTTTTCGACATTACTTTGGCCATTGCCACGAAGTGTCTTGCTTGGATGCAAATGGTGACGCGATAACATCATATGTTCCGATTCCACAAAGGGTGTATTAAAGTTGAGTAA
Source organism: Reticulomyxa filosa (assembly GCA_000512085.1). Taxonomy (NCBI): domain Eukaryota; phylum Foraminifera; family Reticulomyxidae; genus Reticulomyxa; species Reticulomyxa filosa. The sequence goes on from ASPP01008063.1 coordinate 1,653, forward strand.
TGGCAAACACAACGAAATAAAGCAATTGCTCTTTTCAAATGTGTTAATAAAACACAAGCGACTTAATTCTTCGTCGAATACAATCGGGACAAATTTGTTGTCATTCAAGTCCAATTGCAAAGGATCTGTTTGAAGTGTGAATGGAACCCAAGACAAATCATTGCGATTAAACACTCGTAATATATTTGCATCGTCCAAAATCATAATCATTCCACTTTTTGAACAAATGTGGGTCCATTTGATGGTGAGATTGGAAACAGCAACGTCACATTCCATCCGTTTCTGTGGAATCGGTGTTTCTGATTGCTTGTGACAAGTTGTGATAATGTTGGAATCAAAGGCCCAGAGTTTTAACGCCGTAGAATAAACAGGATAATTAAAGATGCAAACAAACGAATTGGAATTCAGACATCCACACAGAGTGACAATATTCCCAGGAATGGACAATACATTGATCTGAAGTCCATGCATTGAAAAGAGACGGAGATAACGATGACTTGTGACACAAATGAGACACTCCTTGGTCAATGCGACAGCCAAAGGCCGTTCATTCATTGCAAATGTTTGGTTCCACTCTTGGTGTTTGTCTTTTTCAAAGGGAACATATTTCAAATAATTGGGTTCATTTTCGAGACTGGTTGCCAGCACCATGCCAGTGTGTGAGATATCTCCCAAACTGTAATAATGAACCTCTCGAATTCGGATGGCCCGTTTGTGAATACTTCGATCAATAAACTCGACTTCGATTTCGTATTGTCCTTCAACTGAAGCCCACGATATCTTTTCACGCACACTCTTTCGAATGACCAATCCGCCGACTTCGTTCCAAGCCAAATATCGCATTCCCGTTTCATCAAAGTCGCGAGTGCTTCCATTGTGAATACCGTCAAATGTCCACTTCTCCATTGTCTTTGTACTTTGTTTCTTCGTTATATTCGCCACGTCTCCCACGTCCAAATCTATGTCAACGTCGTTCTGCTCATTATTGTCCTTTGCTTCGCTTTCATCCTGATCGTGTTCACTCTCGTGTTCAATGTCAATGCCAAGGTCGTCGTCCCTCTCATACGCAATCTCATTGTCGTCATTGTCGTCATTGTCCACTTGCTCGACACTTTCATTTTGTTCGAACAATGTCACATCAAACACTGACGCGTCTTTTGTCGCATTATCGTCGTGCGACTTTTTTTTACGCACCAATTGCTTTTTCTTTGTCGTTTCGTGCGTCACTCCACTGTCGACATCCAATTCCTCTTCTTCTTCCTCTTTGTTGCTATCCTTGTCTTTCTGCTTCTCTTCACTCATATGTGTACTCTTTTCCTCTTCTTTGCTCTCATGTCCGTTTACATTTGCGTGTTCCTTTTCAAGTTCGCTGTTCAAATCCGTTTGGGTGACATCGGAGAATTGTGTGTGCGAAATGGCGACCACTGTCCCCACCAAATTGGACGTGTACAGCACAGAGTGTTGATTGTCCCAAGCCATGGCCACAATGGGCGACCCACGCAAAACACTTGCGTCGGACTTGTGCAGGGATAAAGACACGGGCGGAGATACTGGACGTTCGTCGCCATTGCAAGATGTGGACATGCTCCACGCCGTGATTTCACCGGACAAATCTCCGATACACAAATAACAGTGCTGTGTATCACGTGGTTCGTCCGTCAACACGAGCGAATTAATGGAGTTGACGTGTGTATGTTTGTCTTTCAATTCAATTGTGTGCGTCGGTTGTGTCCATTCATTCGCATTGCTCGTCTCGTCGTTGTCGATACGGAATATGTCAATGCGATTATTCGTGGCGTTGATCAAAGCGCAAAAATATTCGTTCATACAAAACACGTGACGATATTTGCAATGGGGCTGATTCGTCATCTTTGGGAAACGGCGTGGCCAACACGTCAATATCTTGTGCGTGCTTCCACTACTCACTTGCATTCGAATAAACGTGCCGTCACACGTCGCAATTGCCAATATATCAGAATGGCGGGGAAACCATTCCAGTTGACACACCCCACTCGTATCATTACCTGGTTTCAGTTCTTGACATCCCCATTTTCCCTCGCTTTCATCGCAAAGTTTTGACACGTCTTCGAACACCACAAGTTTACCGTCGGCACTTCCACAACCGGCTTTATTCGGACTTTCTCGGCTTCGCGAAAACGCACAACACATTGCATTCACTGCAAATTTTTTTAGACAGTTCAATGTTTGATGACTCGGAAAACCTTTATATAGTGTCACTTCTCCGTCGTCATTGGATGTTATCATAAAGTCCCCATTTTGTGACAGGCTTAATCCTGTGAATGCCATGTTGTGTTGCTGTGACTTCGCGCTCAGCACTTTTATTGTATTGCTTTCATTCAAATAAGCTATTCTTATTTTACCATCACTGCACGCAAAGTACAGTAGCCTGCCTCATATCACACGTATTCCAAGTTTTTGTTATGGTCATATCTTACAAATTTCAGTTTTTTGTGTGTAACAGCTAAATCGTGGAGTAGGCAATAAATAAATAACTGCTTTGAAGAATCCAAAACGCTTGCATGTCCATGACCTACTTTAATTGTTGACATAGCACCTCACCAGTAAAATTCTACGCAATTTGTTCTCTTTCTTCTCTTTCTAGTCCTTTTTCTGTTGCCTCTAAACCTTTTCTTGCTCCAATTTATTAAATGTACTACTGTAAGCTTCAGAATGCAGTTACCTTGTCCAAATAGATCACCTCGTGATTGACAGTGTCATTGTTAAATGATAGATTGAGCATTTGTGACAATTAGTTTACAAATCACTTTAAAACATTACTTTTAATTAATAGATACTTTTAAAACCTGTCATACTACGACATATATTCTATGGACCGTACTAAAACTGAAAAAGAGTTCAAAAAAAAAAAACGGGTGAAACGAAAAGTTTTTTCTCCTGTGAAGTACTCTATGAACAAGAATATGGAGAACGCGTCCATGTTTCGGGCAACAGGACCTAAGAGCACTGAGTATACACAATTGGAGGAATATATAGAAAAGTATTATGATATGCTAAAAAAAAAGCAGAAGAGCCAAGCCGACCGTTTTTTGCAAAGCATTCGTAAATTTGTGCTGATGCATGGCTGTTCAGACGAGGACATTTTAAGTGAGACACCAAGTGGAACTGGAGTGGGAATAAATGTAGGAGCGAAGGGAGGCGTAAGTCAAGCGAGTTCGGATCACTTGACAAGCGTGACGTCAACGTCGAGCATAGGAACAGCCTCGAGCACGTCAACAACGAATACAAGTTCGACATTGAACCCGAACGGAAATGAAGAAAAAGACAAAGAAGGGGATAAAGAGAAACGCACGAACTCGTCTCTGTTCGCAAGAATAGGACACGAATTACCGACAATTCGAAAAGTGGAAGACACATTGCGCGGACGTTTGTGGCGAGTGGTGTTGGGAGTGTCGAAATTGAATGCAAATGCGTATCAAAACGAAATTCAAAAAAACGAGGCCCCGGACAACGCATACGTATTGATTCGCAACGACACGAAACGCACATTTGCGAACAACGAAGCATTTAAATCCAGAGTATCCGAGGAGCGCCTGATCCGCGTGTTGAACTCGTTCGTATACAAATCCAATCACAAGTATTGTCAAGGCATGGACTGCATTGCAGGCATTTTGCTACACACTATGCCTGAATTGCATGCGTTTCATACATTTACGGTATTAATGGTCAACCACTTCCCGACGTACTTTGACACGGATGAGAGTGACGCACGCAAGTCGTTGACAGGGGCTTACGCAGGAGCCTGCTTGGCCAGGCAAGTCATCGAGGTAATAGACGAAGAGCTGTTCCAACATCTCAAGCCTATTGATCCTTGGCAATATTTGTTTCCTATTGTCTTGTCGTTTCAAACTCTGGCCCAGCCTTTTCATGAAGTCCAACATTTGTGGGATTTCTTGTTTTGCTTTGGCGTTCATTTGAATCCTATCGTCGCTGCTGCACAAATCATTGCCAAAAAAGATCTTTTGATGGAACAAACACCCAATGCCTTGTCCCAAGGACTCTTGTCCCAGCGTAAATGGCTCAATGGACAACTCGATGGCCGGCTCGTTGTCAAAATCTCTATGGATATCATCTGCACTCTCAAATCCAACGACAAATACAAGAGTTTGTGGCAAGACATTTTAACACACACCACCAACTTAGAAAATGCTCGTCGTATTAAACAAAAAAATTCCAGTACGAAATAAACTTATAACATATTCTTCAAATAAACGAATAAGCCAACTTTTTTTTTGCTGATTGTTTTCCCAATCTCTTTGTTCAAATGGGAAGACAAAAGCTTTCACATGTTAATAAGGAATTTCCTACTTTATTCCCCCTTCTTTTTTTTTGTACCATTGGATTGTTTTCCTTCACTTTTGGTATCCATTGTTTGAAAGCAGGCCTCACATTTTCGACATTTGGGCACTTTGAGAATTTCCTAAAAATGAACTACAACACTGTGTACACGAACACTTTTCGTAAGCGTGCTTCCTAATCTTGTCGATAAAAGACTCCTGAAAGATATGTAGGATCTTGTGCTCATATTCATTAAAGACCCTTTTTGAAAAGAGATTGCAATTTTGTAGTTGTATATCAAACAAATTTTTTGTATAATGCTAAAAACAGAGAAAATGAGAGAAAATATAAAAGTCTAAAAATTTCGCCTCTAAAAAAATAAAGGTTCATTCGGATGTCTACACTAATTTTATTCTTATTTGTACTCCAAATAATATAAGTGTTTTTAATTCCGAATGCATTTTCAAAAAAATTGCAATGATTTTAAAGTAAGAAGTTTTTATCAGTGTTTGTCACTGTTAGAACTCAGCGACTCTTTTATCATTCCAAGCGTGAGGACACGGAAAAGAATTCGCAACAAAAAGTTACGAAAAATTTCCTCAATTAAAAAACACACCAAACAATTTACCGAGAAAATAATGGATTGGCTTGGTGTGTTCACAAAAATTTGGCTTGCACAAAAACAAAGTTAAATGTCAGCGACAAAGTCGTGACTCTAATTTTGAAAATTTCACCAAGTAACAAGGTTATGCAATGTACTTCTCTTCTTCCTCTATCCCATGTATTATTATTTTTTCTTTTTCCAAAACAAATCAAATTAAGAAATAGAAAAGACCAGTTCCGTCACTTATTATTTTTTCTTTTTTGCGAACTTTTATGTTATTCTTGATCGACAGTAGGATTTTCGCTTTCACTTTTTTCGGGTGTTTTTGTAACTTTTATTGAATCAATCGCTGGTATAATAACTTTTGAGGGACGATGTTTAAGTTCACGCGGTTTCCTGCGTTTGTAGTACAATACATATGCTGCTGAAGAGATCATCATGTCAGGATTGCGAACTTCACTAGTGCGACTGTCATCCAAATGGTACCATCTTCCATTGTATAAATTTTTAGCGTATGCAGTGTAATGTCCACCTCCCATACCTCCCATATGATTTGAAATTCCATACAAATCATATACAGCATCACGTTTATACTCGTCACACACAATCCATGGCGACATGTCCAGTCCTTCCAATGGGAATTTCACCAAAGTGTTAATGCGATCCCTCCATTGTCTTGTATACGAAAACCGTTTCAAATGGATGATCAACAAATCTGGAGCACTCCACAAATCCATTTTTTTCTTGGCGCATCTATACCATTATATGAATTTGTTTTTTAACAGACAGTTATTGTTCCTAGAATGGGTTTTGTTAACTTAAAATCGGAGCATTTGCTGCAATACCAGGCATCGTTTTCATCTAATATTTCCTCCTCAGTGAAAGCATCGACACAAGCTCCCAATTCTACTGGTTTTCCGCTGGCTCTGTCCTCATCGTCCAGATAACTGCTTGAGTTAAGTGGTGCTGGAGCACTTTCATGTCGCAGTCGTTTCTCACGCAGGCATATTTCCTCGTTGTACTCACTTCTGTCTGGGAAATGCAAATTGAATTTAAAATGGCGTTCTTTCAGCGGAAGAGGGTCATCCTTGTCTTCTAGTTGCAAGACGGAGGAGAATCCATAAGTTGCAAAGCATGTGAAAGGCAATTTTTGGTCTTTACCCAAACCCCATTTTTCTTTGTCGGTTAAATAAGGTTTCACCAAATTAAAAATCCTTTCAATTGCTTCTTTGTGTGAAACAGGTTTGTCCAGTGGAAATGTCACCAATAATGGCATACCAATTTGCTCGTCTTCATCACGATGATAACCACCACGAGCTTGAATGCGAGTTTGGCACAACACTACAAAGACATTGAAGAGAGGACCTTTTTGATCAGAAGCACCTGCTTTGCTGCTAGTTCCATTTTCGTCAGAGTCGGCTGCTTCTTCACTTTTATCTTTTTCCTTGTTTTTATTCTTCTCCTTGTCTTCACCAGAAATTGTTTCATTTGGTATTTCAGGTTTTGGAGCGTAAAACACGATAATATCGTCATTTCGGCGATTAATTTCCGCAATCATGTCACGGCCTTTAAGTTCATGATGAATCTTTGATTTCCATACATCACAAACGTATAAACTGTCTTTATCAATTTTAAATTGCTTTGCGATAGCACTCTTTAGCATTGCAACATCAGCGACTTTCAACATCTATGTACAATCCATATTTATTATATGTATAAATACTGGTCATCCCTTGTGTTTTTTGGTTCTGAAAAACCACAAAAAACAAATCTAACCTTGACGCCGTAGACTGTTGGTGGGGCATTGGGATCGCCAACCCAAGTGAATTCCAACATTTTATATCGCTCAGTGGGCAGGGGTACACTCAAAAACATGTATGGATCAAAGGTGATCGACACACGACCACAGTCTGGACATTCTACACGAGACTTGTATTGTCCTTGCAACAGATCCACAATGGCAGATATATTTCTTTTCAAATATGTGCGCCATGCTTCTGCTGCTACAACTTCGTCTGGACGACCATTCGATTCCACAGCTTCGGTGGCCGGTTTTTCTTGGACTTGATTCAAATCTTCATGTAAACCGTCTAGCAAAAAAGACAACAATTCCTGGCTGTCTTGTTGAGAATATCCCATAAATCTAATAAAAATCCAAAGCAAACACGAACATAAGTTTTTGAAGCATTTATTTGATAACATAAATTATTGTTGCTATATGTTTTTACAGAGATTTCAAAAGATAATAAATAAATCACCTTGGAGCTACTTCTCCAATGGCGGTTTTAAATTCTCTTGGGGCTATGACTTTATATTTATTGCTAAACATATCTTGCAACAACTGTGCCCAAGCTTGAGCAACTTTTCCTTTCCAGCCCAATGGATTTTTATGATTGATATGATGAATAAAATCTCCTTTGAGAAAATATTCTGTCAAATATGGTGATTGTGCCAAGCATTGGATTGTGGAATTCATGAAGCAGGTGTTTCCCAAGTTACGCAGTCCCACTACCCCCTTTTGTTCGGGGGTTCCCTCGTCATGAGAATATCCATACCACGAGGAAGACGCGCTTGAGAAACTCGAATAAGTGGTTTTCTTTTGTGGTTGAGGGCGATAAGGCTTGCCTTTTGTGTGAGTATGTCGCATAGCTAATCTTTCATATTCACCGATGGAGATCCATTCGTCCCATTTACTGTCCCATCCGATAAAATGTACCACCAATTTTCCAGCATGCTCTGTTCCTTCTTTTCCGACGTAGCGAACATATCCCTCATACCATTTTCGTTGGTCATCCTTTTTTGTAATGAAAGTTCATTTTGATGAACATACACAAGCAAAAAAAAAAAAAAAATTTAATATAAAAATTAACTTGACCATCCACGATATCTCCAACTTGAAATTGTTTCCATTTTTCTGGCCCTTTGACCAATGGCCATGGGAACTTTTTTTCTTCTTCATTATTGTTTTCAGTTTGTTTGCTCCAATCAATTTTCTTCTCGACCAAGAGGACCACATCCTTTGGCAACATCACGTCATTTAACGAAGTCTTCAAATGATCGTCTGGAATTTCCACGTATCGATTGGGGTCCTCATCTTTTAAGTCATCCATTGTCACTGTGGCTCGCTTAGTCGTTACTGGGTATATTTTTTTGATATGTTCAAATGATACCCACAAATGCACTGATGGTGCTTCACTGTCCTCCGTTCCTCCTTCAAGGAAAGTTATTACGTCTTGTAACGTTTGATGCTCTTGAAAGGATTGTATTTGTGGCTTCGTTGTATCATATGTGCCATTAGGATTTACTTCAGCAAGCTTCAAAAATTTCGGATACATTGCAATATATTTCTCACGAGTCTACACAAACAGAAAAGCCGATTTTTTATCCTTTTTTTTATACGTTTTTTTTAATTTTATGTTTTTTTTTACAAAACAAACATAAGTAGTGCCGCGCTCGTAGACTTTTCTTGGAAATTCCGGCCCTCCTCCATACCAAGAATGCAACAAATTCCAATGGGCAGAATGCAACCAAACATGGGTTAAATGCTCTTCTAACTCTTTTTTCAATTGAAGCGAATCGTCTTGACTTGCAAGCTCGCTGTTATCAATTGGCCCTGGTCTCGGCACATCGCGCATGTGCAAGTTCTCGAGTCCTTCTTCGATGTCTTCATCCTTGATTAATTGAGTTTTTTTTTAGGATAAAAAATTCACTTGTTTTACCCCTTCTTATACGTACATAAAAATTTTTTTGGGAACAAGGGCTTGTTACAAAACCTTTTTGTTGTAAGCAGTATATTCGATCCATGATTTGTACCATTTTGCCGATATTGGATACCAAGTATCTCCGACTTGCTGAGTTTTTTGACCAACTTCCTTGTACAGCTGGCGTTGTTTTTGGGGGGTTAGTTCTTCTTTGTTAATATTTTCAGCGGGAGTTTGCTCCGGTTCGGACATTATTCCGTTATATTCCAGAATCAACTATGCTAAAAAGGAACAAACTTTATTCAACTATTCAGGGTTTGCCAAATTTTTCAAGTAGTTCTAGTTCTGTGCTTGTGTTTTTTTAACTGTGAAAACCTGTGCTGGTGAAGCAGCAACACTGATGCTTTTTGTAAAATATTTGCAAATAGCGTGTCTAGAGCTTTTATGTCAAATTTAAACTTAAAAAAATTGTTTTGTTATGAAAGTGATCAAAATCTGTAAGGAACTGCAACATCCTTTTTGGTTGCAATTACTTTATTGGTGGTCAAGCTTGTGCTTGAAAGAAAAAAAATAAGACCCTTTTACGCATTACAATGCGTCGTGGGCAATGTTTTTTTTTTCAAAAGAGATCGCGAATGACTCTATTAATATTTTGGCTGTTTTCTTTCGTGTTTTGCTTTTATTTGTGTAATATAATGAGAGGCTGTTACGACATCTCTTCAAGAACTCTGCAAACTGATGTAGAAGTGATAAATAAATTGCAGAAAGAGAGCAAAGCAAAACAAAGATCACAAGTTGTGACATTTGAAGGAGAAAATGAAAATGAAAGTAACAAGAATGTAATGAGCGAAGCAAAGGCAATATTTCCACACTATTCATGTGTTGAGCATATGGAGCAATGTGTAATATACAAAATTGTGCCCACAGTCTATGAAATGAAGAAAACATCAGCGATATTGTCTGTTTTCATGAACATTCAAAGTCGAATGAAAAATATGTTGCGAAACTTGACACAATCTACAACAATCACAAAAATAATCAATACTCATAAATTTGTGACCAGTATTCGTCGCGAATACATGTTGTTTTATCACGAGAAACTGCTGCCAATTGCGACCAGAGAAGATGTTGAATACTACGATCTAAATGCAATGTTCGATGAGGTATTGGATCTATTTCAAGTGTTGTTCCTCAAATGGGATGACATCGCCGTTCATCAGCCCTACTTTTTAATGCACATTTCGAGATCTGCAGGTCACTATTGTTTTTTTTTTTTTTTTTT
>ASPP01008141.1:0-15108 GCA_000512085.1 Reticulomyxa filosa
ATATGTACATATACATATGCATATATATATATATATATATATATATATAATGTGCATATGTAATGTTCCAACAAATCAATAGAAACACAAATAAAATCACATGCGCACAAAAATAACATTCAAATCTTTTTGTTGCAAAATGCTGCAACAGGTGATTGTGCAGATCGTAGGCAGACAAGATAGCAATCATCAAACAAAATCCTTCTTCGCTCACGTACTCCTCGCCACGGTATTTGACCACGTATTTGAAAAGACTGTTAGTGTCACAGCACACAATTCTGTTTATGCTAATACGAACTACATATATATAATATATATATATATACATATGTATATATATATGTATATGTAGTTCGTATGTTAAATTTAACGAATGGTTTAAGCCTTTCATTTGGATAAAATTGTTTTTCAAAGCGTCAAAAACTCCATCTTGACAGCGTTGGTAGTTTTTGTGTTGCGTCGATAGGAAAAGGCCAACAACAAATCGCTCAAGTTTAACCACACATGAAACAGACTGACATCGACCAACACTTGATCTGTTTCCTCGTCTCTTCTTTTTTTGGAAGATTCTCGATGTGATTCCTCTTCTTTTTGTTCTTTTCCGCGCTCATGTTCGTTACACTCTGCCATTGGCACTTCCGAAAATCTTCGCACGGACACTTGCAGGTCCTTGTTCTTGGTGTACACACGATCATACGCCGGATCTGACACTTTATTGACCGTCACTGTACCTTTGTAATACCCTTCCAAAAAATTCCTTTTCACTTGAAAACTCGTTTTTGGTATTGCTTCCAGCTTGGGCAAAACGCTACTGAGACACGACTTTTTTAGCATTGATTGTTTGGTTGGGTGTGCAGGTATATGTATGTATGTGTGAGTCTCTTTTTTTAAAATAAATAAATAAGGATGGATTTTGTATATTTGTTGCTCTCAACTAAAGTATTGCTTGAACTCGAACAAGCATCTTCTTTTGAAAATACACCGTTCCACGAATTTGCCCCGTCAGGCAATTTTCGCCGTTTTGGACGAAAAGGGTGGGTGTTCATTGGAAGCAATGCATCTTCTGCTTCCTTTCGCTCTGTCTTTCCATTCATTCCATTTGCTTGCTCTCTTGTGGGCGAGTTGGAATCCGACATTGAGCTTCTTCTGTCTGGAGATCGGATACGCTTGCGTCTCCTCGCTTCAACAAACACAATATAAGTTTTGTCACTGTTCCTTTTGTTTCGGAACTGCTGAAAATACCTCGAGCTGAAATGGTTGCAAATGCTGGAGACGCTTGAATTTCGAGTGACATTGAATTAGTCCAGTTTAGTAAGCACGTGGAAATAAAATACAAAATGGACAATACCAGACAAGAGCTCAGTAATTTTTTTGCACTAGCTGACTTCTAAACTGATTTTTTATTACTTTAGAAGGACAAAAAAAAAGTAATTTGGTGGTCAATTATATTTTCAAATAAAACATGAAAGTAAATTTCAAGTGAGAAGTCAACAGCTTGTGGGTTCTCTTGCAATTTTTAAGAAAAAACTGCACTATTTCTGTGAAAAGTTAACTTTTTATCATTTTGCTTTTTTTATTTATGCATCACATAAAGCAAACAAAGCAAAATCCAACAAATAAATTCAAATGACACTTTTGTTCCCTTACACCACCCTTTAACCGCAACACACCCAACATCGAAACAATGACCTCAATCCACTTCAAGTTCTTCAGTTTTTTTCTTTTTCTTCTTTTCTTTTTTTTTTTTCTTTGGGTTCTTCGGTCTCTTCAGTTTCTTCTGTTTCTTCATCATCCATTTCAGTTTTCTGAACCTTGACTTTCTTTGTCGGTGGGGCGTCCAAATCCATTTGCGAAGCGCTACGTTTCTTTGATGTCTTTGTTTCTGTCTGTTGTTGAAGATACGCGGTGGAAGGATCTGATTCTTGTTTGATAGCATATTCAGATTTGGAATAATCAGGATGGGCATCAGTCCACTCTTTTGGTGTGAGCTGATTGGGTTTGCCATGTTTGTCCAAGGTTCCGGTTTGGATCATTTTTTGCTTCTGTATAGCATGTGGTCCCAGGCCCCATTTTCTGGGATATTTATCACGGTCCATGATCACCCTTTTAATTTTGGCAACGACACCGTGATCAACACAGCCCATTTGGTTCGAGGTCATTTGAGCATTTGCCAAGCAAACAGCTTCTCCTTTGGTGGTGACCACGACAATTTCTTCTCCCATTTCAATGTTGCTATCAAAGCGAAGGAGACCCGGAATCATAATCTTTCCACCATAGCAAATGGCATTGACACTCGAATCTTTGACAATAATTCGTTTATAATGAGTCAGCAGCACCTCCAAAGGCATAACCACACGACGTAAATACGATTCGTCGCCATGAGTACGATACAACCAGGCTGCATCGAGCACGTCATGCATGGTTACCATGTTGTCTCGCTCACCCAAGTGTCCGGATCGCACACGTCGCAGCTCTTGCATATGTGCGCCTACCCCACACAACATACCGACGTGGATACAAAGTGTACGTATGTAGGTGCCTGCTTGACACGATATGTGGACTACTGCCAAGCCTCTCTCCTCATTGTATTCCAGCAATTTGCACCAATGAATCGTTCGCACTCGCAAACGTCGAGCCACTGCACTCAATATAGGTGGTCTTTGGTAAATTGGCCCTTGCAACTTACGCAATGCCTTCAGCAATTGATCTCTCTCCACTTTTCCGTGCAATCGGATTATACCCACGTACTCTTTTCCTGCATTTTGTTGCGACTTCACCAATCGTGTTCCGCGATCAATCGTCACAAGCAAATTCCCTGACACTTGTGGGTCCAATGTCCCCGAATGACCTGTTTTCTCCACTTGCAACTCTTTCAGCGCATTTTTCACCCAGGTCACAACTTCGTGTGAAGATGGTCGTGGAGGTTTGTCCAAATTTATTACACCGTATCTGTTTTTTGTTTCATTTTTATTTTGACTTATTTTTATTTCTTTTTTTTTTTTTTTGGGTGCGGAATATCGCGTTGCTTTTCTTACCTAACACCCTTCCTTAAAAAATTATATTTGGTAAACTTTATGTTTTGTCTAGGACAACTAACTTGAGATATTCGTGAATTGGACGTTGCAATGGAGTACAACCGTCGGGGAGAGGTGTATAGTGATTACTTCTTTGATTCATTTTATCATAGCTCTATTTTTTATTTTTTTTTGAATTTTTGTACTGATTTGATAATTTTTTCCACACTTACCTTAAGCAACAAAGGCCAATCCTCAGACGTAATCTTCGGTTGTTCCTTGGACGGGAGTATAACATGTTCCTCTGCCATTATTTTTGCCCAATTTGCTGCAAAATCGATAATTCAAGAACAAAAAACGGAATCTAATTTTGAACTTTATTAACCAAACAACCTTTTTTCGTTTTTAGTTGTCTACTGCAACCAAATTATTCTATCCTTGAAAAGAAAGCAAGCAGCGTTTTTTTCACAGAGTTGTCCAAATCAAAAGCATTTGACTCATTGATCTAATTGCATATATTTTTGGTGTACTGCTTAACTTCGACGTTGATTAATGAAACATCGACAATTAGCTAATTTTTATTCATTATTGTGATATTTACATAACATGATCTAATAGCTTTTAATACCAAGCATATTGCAAAATATTGCAATAGCAGCTTTGTAAATAATGACATAACGCGAACGCGCAAATTAATAAAAAGATATTGTGTTTTCGAGATATATAAAATAATTGATGTTACAAGTAGTGACAAAAGTCCTGACCACTAAAATGTCACATCATGAAGATGATCGATTTTCTAAGACAAAAATCACGTTTCTTCAAATTTTTTAAAATCTTCATTATTGACATTGTCAATTTGTTTTAGCATAACTTCTTTTGTCGTGTATTGTACAGGATTTTTTTAGTTAAAAAGTTGTTAATTGGATGGCTTAGAAAAACAAAATTATTATTAGATCGGCAATATAAACTATGACATGATTATGAGCGGATCTTTTTCTGCGTCGACTGTAAATAAATAAAAAAAATCCTTCGTTAGCAATTGTGTTCTAATACATTGTGAAAATTCATATTGAACTGAATCCTATCGAAAAAGAAACATAGACTATGCTGAAATGTAGCTTTTTCGTTTCTCGTGGAACTTTGGCAAGTTTTAAACTTTTTCCATTGAAAAAACACAAAAAAATTTAAAAGTGCAACTAAACAAACACAACAGACCATATGTATTGATATATCTAATAATCGATTGAATTGTCTTGACATGTATACGTGCTGTTGGAACGTCAACTTATTGTCAGTACACGCTCTACTGAAAAGTGAGTTTGCATATGTTGTGGTGCAACTATTGGTAGTTTTTTTTAATTGTATACCACCACTCACATTATGGACAAAATTTTTAAAAGAGAAAGTATCAGTGATCTATCGTAAGTGATAATTAAATTAAACAGTTCTACATACACACTTATATTTCCAAAAAAAGTTTCAAGAAAAGTCATTATTGACATTGGAAGGTAATAGAGTCATAAAAGAAAAAGCAAATTTTGGTTAGTAGTGGCGAAGCTCCAAAGAAAGTGAAAAGTTATCACCAAAGACCAATGATCATAAGTATTGGCATGATGACCCAAAAAAGGTATAGAAACATAACAAGCGAATTAGATCGAAAAATGTGTTCGAAACTACGAAGATATAAATACGTAATTGCAAGTGTTATATCGTCTGGAAGATAGTATGATGACAAAAATTAAACATATGATATATCGTAAGAAGCTGCAAGTTTGAAACTTAACAAAGATGATATATAAAGAAATTGTGATTTGTTCATCAAAGAGTATAACGCAAACTACAAGTTCTTTATCGTTTTAAGAGTATAGTGTTATGAAAATGTATTTATAAACATATATGTAAATATATAAATACAGTATAATGCGAATGAAAGTTGAAACATAAAACATCATATTATATAGATAATTGATTTTCTACATGAAAAAACAACATATATACATAATCTTTTTTTATTTTAAAAAATATATACGAGTATTGTAGTTTTTAAATATAGTTTTGAATTTACGTAGGATAAAAAAGAAGTTGAAACATAAAATGACACATTATATAGATTATTGTGTTTCTCATCGTAGTCGTGAAATTTGACAATATTTTTTTAAACAATTTTTGACATTTTCCTTTTTTTTTAGATGTTCGATATTGATTTTTATCATTTTGATTATTTTGTTGCATAAATATTAATTGACAACTATTATATGAAAATTCCATAACAATAAGAACAAAATTTGTTGGTTGAAGCATTTTAGTCTGGTCATGTTTTGTAGCATTAAGAATATATTACACTTATATGGAGTAAATACTGATATATATAACGAATTTTTATCTGACGAAATATAAAGAGCGTCAATTGCTGCTTAGAAAATAAAGAGAATTGGATTTTCCAGCAAGAAAATCCAACATGCTATAAATCGGAAAAATTATGAAATGGCTAAAACAAAAAAAATGAAACCAATGAATTTTCCTCCAAATTCAGTTCCAATTGAAAATCTTTGGTGGATAGTAAAGACAATGATTCACAAAAAAGGTGTAAACTTTCTTTTTATCATAATGTAGTTTTTTATTAAATATTTACTAAATTTGAATATTTATTGATTTTTGAAAATTTTCGATAAAAAATTAACAATGAATATGTCGAACAATGAAATTTGCCAACTTTTTTTAAGCATTTTCAGAAAGTGTTAGATACGTAGATATTTTTTGCCATTATACGTTGAGCAGTTTTTGAGAAAACGAAATTTTTTGTTATTAAAAATTTTTTTTTGCAGAATTTAATGTTATTTTCAAAGTTGCATGATAGTTTTTGACTATTATTTGCTTTGTCTAACTCATCATTAGTTTTTTTGCCTTTTTTTTGTCCAATGTAATAAGTCAAGTAATTCAAAAGCTTAAGAACTGAAAATTTTTTTTTTAGTAAGATTTTTTTTAGTGAAAATTATTATTCAATTCACTTTTTGCACTGTATTCACTCTGACATTGACTTTATTAAGTTTGTGAATGTTTATTGTCAAGTTTTTATATTTTAATTCAAATTATTTTCAAAGTCCTTCTTTTAATCTGTACTGTCAGTTTTTTATATTTTTGTTTTCAATATCAATTAAACATTTTTGATTGTGTTCATGTCTGAAGAATTTGGAGTGAAATCAAACACTTTGATATAGTTTTGTTAAAACTATTCTTTTACTATAATTGCTTTGTAGCTGGTAGTATTATCTTGCTGAAATAAACACAAGTAATAGTTTTGCATTTAATTACATATAATTTTTGTGCATGTACTGTAATCGGATTTGACTCGCAAGCATTGCAAGTTGATGCAGTAGCAACACATGCCAACGAAAGAAAATTGAGCAGTGGAAAGGCAAATCGCGAAAAAAAGCAAAGATAAAGAGTCGATTGAATAAAGAACTGACACGAACAGTAGCAAAAAATAAACAAAAGACTGATTAGACTATGGAATAAAAAGAGAATTTGTAAACAAGATAACAAAATTTTTCTTTTGTACATACTAATAAAAAATCTCAAATTAATTGCAACTACCACAGTTTTGTCTTTGATTAATTTCTTACCTCTTCGTGAATGCGCAACCCTAAAAAAAAAATTAAGTCTTTTTAAAGAAATAATACTGAATGTGAAAAATCATTAAATGGAGATTAGTTCCCTTTTCTACACAAATTATTGAATGAAGTAAATTCTGTTTTCATAGTCTAATTTGAACAATTTTTTTTTTTAGAACAGCCCACTTGATACCTTTTTCAAAAGCGTCCCCGTAACTTTAGGAAATTTGAATTAAATAATGTGGACCAAATTCTATATGCAAATTTAGAGCTATTCATAAAAGTTGCTCACATTGCAATTATTTCTTCATTAGAGCAATATGATCACAAAAGCATAAAAAATTTAAAAATTAGTCAATTAAGAAATAAAAATTGACAATGTTGCATATGCCTTTTCATTTTGCGAATATTGTATTAATTCAAAAAAAAACTTCATTCATATATGTTCATCCCCAAACATGAATTAGACCATAGTACGAACCATAAAATAAATTAACACTACAATCATCATTTGATGTGTGTTCATTGTTATTTACTTTCTTTTTCAATGATACAAATTTAATACTTGTTATTGCAAGGTCTTCTTTATTTCCTTTGATCACATACAATTCATTCTTATTTGATCGAATATCCCAAAAACGAATTGTATTATCCCATGATCCTGAACATATCACATTTGAATAACCACTAGCAATTTCAATGCTATTATTTGTTACAAATGGCGAATATGCAACAGCCATCACAGCAGTTTTATGTCCATTGAAAATTTGAATTTGTTGACAAGATCGAATATCCCACAAACGAATACTTTTATCTCCTGATCCAGATAATATTGTGTTTGCACAGCCAATATTCCTTAGTTCACTTGATCCATATTTTACACTTTTCACTTCATCGACATGCCCCTTGAATATAATCAATTGTTTAGTTGTTTCAATATCCCATATGCGAATAGTTTTATCATTTGATCCAGAACAAATTGTATATCCATTACCACCAATCACACCAATATGATTCATTTTATTATCATTACTATTGTTATTGCTTTGCAATGGTGAAATATCCAAACATCTAACAGCATCCATATGTTCATCGAAAACATATAATGATTTAGATGTTTCAACATCCCATAAACGAATTGTTCTGTCACGTTCTCCAGAGCACAAATATCTACCACCATTAAATGATGAAAATTCAATACTAGAAATCCAACCTGTGTGTTCCTTGAATACTTGCAATTGTTGATTATGTTTAAAATCCCAAAAACGAATTGTTTTGTCATATGATGAAGAACAAATCACATTTTGACGATGATTATGGTAATGATATGGTGAAAATTTCGCACAATACACAGGGCCTGAATGTCCATTGAATAATTGAATTTGCTTGCTACTTTCAATATCCCATACACGAATTGTTTTATCCTCTGATCCGGAACAAATGAATTGACAGTCACCAAATGTTGAATAATCAATACTCTTTACATGATCTGTATGTCCAGCGAATATTTTGAGTGATTTGGCTGCTGAGGAAAAATTATCAAGTATGAAAACAATATCTGTCTATATTAATTATGATTGTGAATAATACAATGAAAAACGCGTTAAAAAAAAACATAACATAATTGACAATGAATTTGTCAAAGTCATGAATCCACCCTAATTTAATCTTTAATATTCGAATCCAATATTGAATAATTAACTGGATCTCTTCTTCTTTCGACTTTTTCAATCACAAAACAAATACAATAAAAACATAAGACAGCTAACTTTCTGAAAACTTGAAATATAGCTTACAAATGCTAGCTGTGTCGAAACTTGTTTTTCATTGCCAAGAGTTGCCATCCTTTTGACTTTTTTGTTTTTTTGCTTGATGTTGTCTTGCTGATGTAAAATGGGAAATATTTAAACTTTTTTTTAGAACAACGAAGGGACTGCCAAAAAAATTTTATGAATAGAATTTGATAATACGTAATCGAACATCTCTTTGACATTTAATTGTAGTTAAAAAAAAATGATGATATTAATTTGTGTTACGATTTATGAAATGGTCCTATTTGGGATAGTACAAATAAATTGTTTTGATTGGTCAAATAAAGAGCTGTTATGCTAGCAAACAAGAATATCATTAGATGCTTGCAAATTTTTTAAAACGAAACAATGACAATGTCCAATCGGACAACACAATAAGGAAGAAAAAAAAAAAATTAAAGCGAATGGAAGAAAACAATTCTCTTCAAAAGTTTTGAGTTTCATAAGTCTCTAAACAGAATAAATCCAATATCCAACTAGCTTCATCAATATCAAACCATCTTTGATACTCTTTCTTTTTGGCATTATCAATTCCCATAACATCGACAACTTTTTGAAAAAAAGGCATTGATCTCTGGAATTCATCGTTGTTACTCGAACGATGGAGTTCTTTTTTAGCATCTTCGAAATGTATTCCTGGTCTTTCTGCAATTGTTTGTGCGCCGCTACAAAGAGATTGATGTGCAAGAGGAAAGATCAAGTTGTCTGATGTCAAATCGTGTACAGTCCTGTTTGGTAGAACTGCACAAAGTTGCACATCGCAACATTTTGTAGGAGATGATAGCAAATCATTCCAATATTCAATTCCTGCTAATTGTTTAATCTTTAACCAACCAATCTTTACCGTTGTTTCCGTCGGCCATTTGGCAAGATGAGATCTCCAATTCTTTTTTTTTTTTAACTAAATTTAATTTTTTTTTTTTTTTTGTTTAAAAAAAAAAAAAAAAAATTAAACTTAATCCATTGATATGCTTGCATTGACTCAAATCTAGTTGAATAGAGTTTGCAAATTGTTCGTTGCTATCTATCATCAACCACTCCAGAGTGGATGGAATTTTGAGCACTTCCTCTGGTGTATCATGTCCACTAATGTAACAAAACGCCAACAAGTTTGGACAAGATAGTAGACAATGATTAAGAAATTTAATTTCGGAACAGTCATATCTTTCATAATATGGGAAATAAGAATAAGGTACTGGAAAAGATTCATTTTCATCAGAGCCATATGTTTCAACTGCTTCGATTGCTTGTTTCCAATTGCAATATGTACACGGCTGTTTCGACAATCCTTCGACTTTGAGAGTTTTCAATTGTGGCATCAACTCGTTCACATTAATGGAACTAAAACAGTTGCTGATTATGATGTCTTTCAGATTTAAATGCACCAAATTTGGGAGCACTGGAAAAGCCATTATTTGATCAAATTCATGTGTCATTGTCAATGCCTGAATCGATTTGTGTGCTTTATTCAGCATTGCAACAAATAAATTATTGGTTCCTTTGCGTATTTCTATATAGATATGTACATAAATGTATTCTACTTTATTTCTTTTTAATTTCAAACAAACAAACAAACAAAAAAAAAAATAACTAGGTTCTCTTTCCAAAGCAAGTATCTTTTAAAAAATATTTCACCAAATTCATTTTTTTCAATTTCGTCATCCGCTTTCAAGAGATCAATAAGGTTCCATCCATTCCCAGTTTTGTTGTTTGACTCTTTTTCGTGCTCTTTCTCTTCCTGTTGTTCTTCATTCGTAAAATCAACGTATTCACCAAACACAATGTATTGCATAGCATTGCTAAGCGCTAATTGTCCTTCTTGACAAATATATGCAAATTCGTCCCCCAATTGAATGTCATACGCATTGTCATCATCACTATGATTATTAACATCATTGACATTATGATCACCATTATTATCATTATCATTATTATCATTATCATTATTATTATTATCACCGTCATTATCATTATCATCATTATCATTATCACTTGTAGAATTGTTATTACAATCACTCGGACAAAAACAATTTGTTTTAATTGTGACCTGCTCTTCATTTATTTCTATTTCAAAACTTGTGAAACTGTTCTGGCCATACCGAAGACAGGCAGGAATCTCGTACAAAGACTCTAACCATTCTCGCAGGCACAAAATGTGGTCATAGAAATATTGCATTTGTGCAGTCGGACTGCCATATTTTTCTGGATAGCTTTCTGTTTCCATATTTGTTTCTATTCCCATTTTTGATTCTGTTTCTTCTGAAACATGTGCATTATTCAAATTAAGTATATACTTACACAGGTCCTTTCCTAAGCCCTTCCAGTCCTTTACTATACATATGAATGAATCAAACTTCTATTTATTATTTTTTTTTTTTTTTTTTTGTTAACTGTTTTTTGCAAAGAAAAACGAAACCTTTTTGAAAAGGAGAGTATTCGCTCAAGTTATGGCAGTATAGAGCATTTCGTCTATCAAAGAACTCGTCCTTGATAGAAAAGACTGTACGATTAGAAGCAGCATCGCAGAGACTTTTTGCACAAACCCAGCTAAGATTCTCTAAAGCAAAGGAGAAGTCGTCAATTATATCCATTTGATGATATGATTTGCGTGATGGAGTCACCTTAAATGGTATGTCTTGAGATAAAAGCGAAGGATAACAAATACATCCATGGTTTGGTCCCTCATCATACTTATATCGATCAAATTTCTCAAACTCACTCTTTCTATTACCAACCAATTTTTTCCAATCCGATACACGCCATCTCCAATCACTATGCGACAATTTGTCAAATACAGATCGATAACACGACACTGGTCTTTGATCAAAATACAAATACAATATTTTTAATTGGATTCCATCCACATGCCATTTGCGAATGCCGTGCCAAGAGAATTGGTTCAATCGATCCATATCATTCGCGTTGCCACCTAATTTGCTATCAACAATCCCAATCATTACCTGTCTTAATTTATGTTCAAACCATAATTTCCTTGGTTTCATTCGATATTCGGGTTTGCTTCTTGTTTTTTCAAGTTTGGAAGTATCTGAAATTCTTTCTTTGAAATGAAAGAATTTCAACGTATACTTTATTTATTTTTGTATTTTGTATTTTTTATTTTGTTGGAGAAAAAGTATTTGGATTTTTTTATTTTACCTTTTTGAATAAGGCAGAGTTCGAACAAAATGTACGCCAAAATGATTTAGACAGCAAAGGCCAATTTTCAAAAGAATTATGATTCAAAAAAGAAATTATATGTAATTGCACAGCCGTTGGCAAAATTTCATCTAAAGAACTTGTACGCAAATATATGTTGTGCATTTTGTTTTGTACTGAAAGAAAATCGGCGCTGCTTTCGCTCTTCTGACATTTTTCTATTTCTACGTTCAGTTTATTTCTGAAAATTTCTTTTAGCTCTTCAAAATCGAATAGTACAACAAATTTTGCCAACTCTTTAATGCTTTGTGCTTTGTTTATTCGGTGCAATACTTGCTTGTACACACGAAAAGCTCGTGTTTCTTTGAAATTTATAGGAAATATGCTCATCTTTTGTCCAGAGAACTTATCTAGAGAAATTTTTTTTTTAACTGAGGACAAAACACAACAAAAAAAAAGTTCGTAAACAAAAAATTTTTTTTTGTTCTTTAGATATTTTAATAATTGTTGAGTTTGATTTATCATTCAAGCCATTTGATGTTTTGGATACATCTGCGTAACAAAAAGAAAGAAAGTAAGCTTTTTTAAATTTTAAGCACTGCAGAGTGGGATCTAATACAACTTAAAGAACTTGATGCTCATTGGAAAATCCTCAAATATACTGAACTGTTTTTGCTTTCATTCTAAGATAACTAATTAGCAAAAGTAATTCATTTCATTCAAGATAAACATTTCAAAAATTTTCTTAATCCTTGAAAAAAGTAACGTTTTCTGGCTCTGAATGCTTACTTTAGGATCCATGAAAATAAGAAAACAGAAGCAGTTCGTTTAATTTTTTTTTTGTGTAGATAAAAATTATTATAATCAGAAATAAGAATTTGGTCATTGCTAATTTCTCAAGTCAGTTTTTTCGATTGAAAAAATTCTACATCAACTTGAGGAACGTCACCGTAGTTACTTATTTGCTTTTGAACTGTTGGTCTTTTCAATTGGATACCTAGTTTGAATCTAATAGCTTGAACTTTGGCAATATGCCATGTTCCAATAAGTCCAAAGATAATTTCAGCAACTACAAACAACAATTGAAGACACATGACAATTCGTTCTAAGTCCCAAAGGATTGAAGGGAGAACAAACAGCAGTACGATAATCACTAATTGGGGAAATATGGTCAAAAAGCAAAAAGCGACCATGTGAGGGATCTAAATGAATTTTTAGTTTTTATAAGTCAAAGGTATTATAGATTTAAAAAATTGTTGTTTTTTTTTTTTCGTACTTTTTCTGCTAAGTTTCCACGAAAACCTAGATACATTCGAACAACTTCCACTGCACTCCAAATAAAAAAAATTGCCAATGAGATGGAGTCATTTGCTGTTCTCTTTGATGTTTTTTGCTGAGAAGAAAAAGAAAACAAGACCAAACGTTTTGTTTCAGAGATTACTCGTTTGAACGCAGGAAAATGGTTTTTATTTAACTTTTAGACTATTGGATATAACAAGAATCAACCAAAATATTACGGAATATCTCCAATGAAAGTACAAAGTAATTTGCAAAGGCAGCGATGAAATAATTTCTTCACCAAACAGCTGATGTTCGTTGTCCATAGTGCAAGTAGTACAAAAACTCTTGCACCACTTTAAAAGAATCCATAACACAACTTTGACGTCTTTGCTAAATGGAACCGACGTCACAGTTTTGATTGATGTACCAGTTTAGCATATGTTTGCTGTAGCTTCGTTTGTGTTAAGCATGTTAGATTGTATCTTGAAGCGAGGAAAAGATAAATTCTCTCTTTGCCATTGGTACAGAAATCTGATCAGAAAGTGCACAAAATAAAGTTGAAAAGTAATGTTACCAAGTATAATATAAAAAAGGGATAGTACGAGCGTTGTTTTGTGAAATCATTGAATCATTTCTTTGGGTGGTACACTTTATTTATTTATTTTTATGTGTGTATTTAATTAATAACTGAAATTTTGAAAACTTACAAACATTTTGTTTGCAACTATTGAAATATTTTTGACGCTTTTTCTTGAAAAATTATATCTGCTTATTTATTGCTCACTTTCATTTACAAAGATGAAATTGTAATATTGTTATTACGTGTGACAAACAATGTCTTATCAATTGTATATGCTCGATTCAATAAAAAACAAAAAAAGCAGTCCTTTGTGAAAACAACGTAGTCATAAAGATTTTTCATTGATTATCGGCAATTCTTTGTAAAATCATTTTTTTAATTGAATAATCTACAAATTTGCAACTTAGCAATGGTAGCGCAAGCCAAATGACAAAATTAAAATTTGCAAATAGCACATATTATCAAGAAGATGCTATGATTGAGACTGCACAAGGAAAAATGTTTGAATTATTTGATGCGGAAAAAAAATTGATTGTTAAATAACTGCAGAAAAAAAAGCAAGAAATTCACAACTATTTTACATTAGTCTTGGATACTGTTTCAATATCAGATTGGATTTGTCTGCTTTCTTCCAAAAAATTTTCAAAATCAAGCAAGGGTAAATAAAAAAGTATTTTTTTGGCATTGGTGGTTTTGATCTCTTTAACATAATTTTTTAATTCTTTCCATCGAGCAAGAAGATATTTTTCGAATTTGCCTTGAACATTGCAAACATTGGCACCATAACTATTGGTTTGCTTCCCAGTTTTAGGATTTTTCTTCTTTTCTTGTCCAATCATTGCAGTGGGGACATGTGACATCACTTGGCACATCTCTGCAAAAAATATTGCCGGATCACCGTTTAGGTTTAGCTCAGCGACCACTTTTTGGCGTGCACTCGCAAAATCGACTTTGTCAGCGTTTTCCAGGCATTTTTTCATTTCATGGAACGCTTCTAATTGAATCGACACTTGGACAAATCCAAGTAAAACAAAGCAATGTAAGTGCAGTGCATATGTCAACACAACACACTACACACACATACATATATGTGTATATGTTATACAAGAAAACACAAACATTCAGCAGCATCATAAGGAATAAACTCGGCATTATTCGTGACTTCAATTTTTTTATTTTCTTTGAGCTGAGCAGTGGCCGGCAAGTCTTCGAGAACACTAAACGTGCCCACTTTTTCATACCAAGGTGGGATCGGGACATCCGGCTTCTTGCACTTACCAACATTCGGCATGTTGATATCACACCTTGCAGTTGGCAAGGGATCCAAAAAGTCATGCGCACAGAATATGGCCTTCAGCAGGAAGCGAATCACGGACGACAGCACATTGGTGACATTTTCTTGGAAGGGATAGTCACAAGCACCTGTCAGCATCTTGTCAAACTCGTCCAGCAAATGCATGCTGGCATTCAATCGCGTCGTGTTGAACAGATACTGTGTGTAGGATATGTGGCGCGCATTGCCATGGCAATGTTGTTTCTGCCATTCCACACAGTGCCTCAACGAAGTGACAAATGCATCAATGCATCGTTTGTGTCTATTCTTTGGAGCCTTTTTTTTTTTTTTTTTTTTTTTTTTTTTTTTTTTTTTTTTT
>ASPP01008161.1:0-13139 GCA_000512085.1 Reticulomyxa filosa
AAAAAAAAAAAAAAAGAGGGGAAAGAGGTTATTAAACACTTAAAACAAAACAATGCCACAAAACAATAACAAGTGATATAGGATGACGACCGTAATGAAGTGGCCAATGCCAAACAAGAGTTGTTGGAAGGAATCAACAATGACAACCGACGATGGGAAGAATCACTGAAAATTCGCACCGACGCAGCTAAGGACACCCAAAGGCTACGCACGCAAAGGGACTTTGCGCGCCAAGAAATGCAAGGTCGCATTGATGATCTGCACAAAATAAAGCGCTTGTACAAGCAACATACTGCACAAGTTTTGGAATTTATTGTAATTAGTAATAGCATATATGTATATATATATGTACATATATATATTTTGATTAATTTGCGGAGTTACTCTATTTGTATCTAGAAAAAAAAAAAAAAGTAGAAATTGGACGAAAACTCGCTGTTGGAAGCAGTGAAGGAGATGTTGAAGGTAATGCTCAGCCGACACAGCGAAATCGAATCGAATATGGAGGAGCACTTGACACAATTGGATTCGAAAGAAAGTATAGCAGTAGCTATATCGTCTGACCCCTCTCTCGCCGCTGCAAACAGCCCCACGGAAGAGACAAAAGAGACAAAGGAAGCAGCTCCGGCCAATGTCCCGCAGACATCACTGATAACACCATTTCAGGTTGGAAGTAGTAATAATATACTTTTACTTTATGTGTTGTTATTGTTGTTGTTAGTATCGATAATTTCCTCGCTTATGTGGAATTATGAATGTTTTATTAATAAAAATTAATAAAAAAAATACATAAATAAATAAATAAATAAAAAGGCATATCAACGAAATGATATTGATTGGCGAAATGCCTTCAAAGATGGAATTCGTCAGCTGTTCGGCATCGAGCCTCCACCGGACGAAGAGCCGATTCCGGAATGGTGGCTGGACCGCAACGCCGAGCGCAGAGCGCACGTGCAACAGATTGTGGTGCGCGACAACTGGGTGGAAAAGCAAGAGACAGAGGCGCCTGTGCTGTCCAAGAACGCGGACGACTACGTGGACGTGGAAGTGTTCAACGAGTCGGAGGAGGTGCATATGAACGCGGTGTATTTGGATCGCGTGTTGGCAAGGCCAGTCGAAGATACAATGCGTCGTCTATATATTCCAATGAAATTGAACGACGAAGAGAAACTGGACAATTACCACATTTTGGCCACCGTTTTTGACGGCGCCATGCTGGGCTTTTTGATTGATACAGTGCAGCCCAATTTTATTGACACACGTGTCATCCATCTGCCCAACTTGGACGAGCCCTTGCCTTTGGACATTGGCCAAGTCGAAGATAACGTACAGCTGGCCTTGTCGAGTGCAAAAGCCTTGGGAATGCGTCTTCCCGCGTACGACCCCAAAGATTGGATGGAGTTGGACAAAAACGTGCCTATTTTCTTGGCTTTGATGAAAGAGCTGTGTGATCGACACTTGCAGAAATTTATTAATATTGTGAAGCATCCAGGTTTTAAACTTTGGAGAGGAGGGGACCTAATTAATACATACATATACATATATACATATATATGTATATATGTCTTTCAACATTAAACTCAAACAAACAAAACAAAACAGAATTAATTCGATTGGCGGCAGAAAATGAAGACAGTGATGCCATAATTGAGCTGACGCCATACCACTGGATTCCACGATGGATGAATCATTTGCAGAAGCGGCCATTGCATAAAAAAATTGATGATTTCAATTTGGAATTGTTCAATACGATGGTCGAAATTGACAAAAGCTTTTTGACGAAGGCGCCTGTGAACAAGTACTCAGATAACCCCTCGGCGGCATGTGCCCATATGATTGAATATGCCGTGACGGAGCTGAAAATCCCGACGGTCATCCAGCCCGAAGACTTGTTGACCAACAACCGATTGCTGCAAGACTTGTTTGCCGCCCAAGTGCTTGACGCAAACTCGGGATTGCCAAAACTGACCAAGAAGGAAGAGACAAAGGTCCATCCTGTTACGTAGATACCACCATTCAAACCGCGGACGAGTCCATGTGCAACTTTATCAACTCGTTGCTGCCACCCAATCTCATGATCCATAATCTGAAGAAGGACTTAAGTGATGGCGTAGTTATTTGCAAAATTTTGGACAGAGTCATGCCTGGATGCATCAATTGGGAAAAAGTTAGAGACAAAGACAAAATTCGTCACAAGTTCGACAAAATGAATAATTGTTAAGGCAAAAGTAACAAAAAAAACCAAAACATTTGAAAGGAGGGGAAAAATTTTAACTTGATTAATTTTTTTTAAAAAAATTGGAAATTGAAAATTGAAAATTGGAAAAAAAAATAACAATGAATAATGTAATATAAACCTTACTTAAACCATAAAAATCATATGATGGGACAAAGGCAAACAAGCTATGGAAGTTGCAATGAAAGACTTGAATCTGAAAATGGTTAGCGCAGGAGGACAAGATCTCCACGAAGGAAATCAAAAAATTATCCACTCACTGCTATGGCAGATCATGCGATATCAAGCGATGAAAACTTTGTCCTCGTTGTCATTCGGTGGTAAACAAGTCGAAGAGAAAGACATACTGGATTGGTGTAATAGCATGTTATTGCGAATTGATCCGAGTGCTCGTCACTCTGAAATCATCCAAGGATTTAAAGATCGTCATCTCACCACGTGCGTGTTCTACATTGAAATACTCAAAGTCATGCTCCCTGGCGCAGTCAAGGACGAAATCGTGTACTGGGATGTCGTGCCACTTCAAGACTTGCGCAAGAAAGAAGAGGATGAAGAAATGTATAGCAAACGACTAGCTAATGCAAAGTATGCGATGACTTTGGCGAGAAGAGAAGGAGCAGAATTGTTTGTGTTGCCAGAAGATTTGATACTATTGGAACCCAAGGCCGTTTTGTCTGTTATGGCTTCCTTGATGACCATTGATTTCCAACAAAAGAAATCGCCAAGAAAACGAAGTTAATATTTGCATTGGCTTCTCTTTCTGTTGCCAATGTTCAAACTTTTGTCTTTGTTGTGTCAATAGAAACACAAGTTAACGCAAAAGATGTGGAAGACGATGAAATGAATATTGCTGTAAGTTGATGATGATGATGAAGAGCTTTGTTTTTTTGCTTTTTTTTTTTACAGCATGACTTTGTGAGGCTGCTTTTTTTAAAAATTTTGCTTGTGATCCAAATTTCTCTTGTTAATATTTGTGTTGTTGAAAATATTGTATTTCGTTTAAAAAAAGAGAATCACAACAGCTACTAAAAAATTAACATATTTTGTTGGCTCTCTTGATCCTGTAACGAAAGTATATAATTAATTGATTTAGTCATCAATATGAAATTTCATCAACTTTTTTTCCATTGTAAAATTTTTCAAAACAAAAAAGCTTTTTTTGAAATAAAAGAAATCAATTTAAAATTTTACTTTTGTCTTGAAGGATTTGTCTGCAAAACTCAGGTTTTATTAATGATTTTCATATTAAAAAAAAAAATGAAGAAAAAAAAAGTGTGATGAATGAAAAAATATATAAGGTAACGGAGCAAGAGAATAATGAAGTTTTATACTACCTCAATAGTAGTAATTAAAATTATATATTGCGAATGTTCTTACCGGCTGCAGTTGGCTTGGGTCGGGGAGGGCGAACCTGGGGGACTGCTTCACGTTAGAGAATATCATGATATATAATTTTTTTTCCAAAAATTATTATAAAGAAAGTAACTGACAAACGTTTTGCTGATGTTTTAATTGAAAAAAAAAATTGTTTTCGTTTTCAAAAAAAAAATTAAAGATGATATGATTAACTCGAACCACTTTTTATTTCAACGTCAAACCTCCTTTGTTAAACTTTTTTTAAACGTTCTTTTCAATCTCATTGTCCTTGTTTGTTTTTGAGATGCAGTAGGACTAAAAAAAAAAAATTTGTAACAAATACATTTGTCATTTACCGTTTGTTTGTACATGTCATTTTTTTATAATGAATCAAGAAAAAATATTGTGATATTAAGAGTATCCTCCAAGAAAAGACAAAATCAGTCATGTGGAGTGTTTTGCAATGCATAAGTGACAAATTTTGAGAATATGAGCATAGCAGCAGATTTGATTATATTAGTTTGATCGACTTTGAGTCCAAAGAAAGACCAACACATAACTTGCTTTTCAGTCATAGATAGTAGCCTTTGCAAAACAAAAATAGAACTATCAGCACGGTGGATGCTAATAGTATCTTCTGGAGTCAAATCTTGATGGAGTTGAGCGAAAGAAGCCCTACATTGGACAGCGACATTTGTAGTAGATTCAATCTTTTCAATGATAAGCCCATACAAGAGACTAATTTCCAATCCATCTGCAGACAGTAGCATGAGGATGCATACATAAAACATAGAAAATGAAACTTGGATAATTACCAGTCACTGTCTTCCATTCATCTCTTTGAATGCTTTGTCCAAAATGATATTCATCAATACCCACACATTGATTACAAACATCACAATACATGAGGCGGCCCAATAGCGAAAATGCCCAACATAGGTCGACAACTTCCTATGTCCATCATTCCAAGAGTGAGCTATACACGTGAAAAAAGGGCAATAAGAGAGTAAAGGGGAAGAGGGAAAGGTACATGGATCACGTACATAAACAATGAGGAGTATTCATCTCGTATTTTTTGGACAGAGTGAGGAGCAAGGATATGCGAGAGCATTGATGATGATTGATCAGTGTCGGTACAATGAGAAGGTAGACACAGAGTTTCATCAATGTGCAGCAACAACTCTTTGATGTCAGCAATCAGCCCTTGCAAATATAAATGACAAGTTAGTGACATAAGAGTTTCTGCTGTGAAAGATAACGTACACGTAACGAGGACAGATTGGACCACTATGGCTTCCTTTGGCTGCAATTCTATGGCGTTGTATACAACCCACAACACGATCCAGGAAAGCATAAATATGCCATGGATCAGCATTTTGCATTGCTCTTTCCTCAAATTCACGTGATGAGGATTTTGTATACTGCTTTGCTTATTCCAAATAAAGTCAAAATTGTTTGCGAAAAAGTATACACGGGACAAAACATCGATTGTAAAAAATATGACCGCTAGTAAAGGTCCAATGTCCTCACCAGACAAACGGTAAAAAAACGTATTGTTTACATAAAAGGCGGTGAGAACAATTGAAGCATTAATAATACACTTATAATACTCGTTATTATGTGCCTTTTTTTGGAGACATAACAAGGAAACCACAGCAAACAGTCATTGAAACTTTTCAAAATCAAAGGATTCGAAGTATTGGCACTTTCCAGAGATAAATAATATCCATTGTCACTATTCTCTTTCATCTCTTTCGGAGAAGGGCATCCATTCGAAAGAAAAAAACTTACACCGGCCAACGTCAAAAGTTTGTTGCGTTAATTGGTAAGAAGAATAAAGACAACAATATCTTTTATCTTATTAAAAAAATTCAAAATTTTGAATATTTGTTGTTTTGTAAGCATTAAACTTCCTTAATTCGCAATATGTGAGTGTACTTTGTGGCATTTTAGATATTATACAGATATAAAAGTAGCAGATTTAGTTATTTATCCATTATTTTGTTGACTGTCAATTGTAACGTAATCTGTCAATAATCATGGGTCCAGTGAATGCACATAAATTATGTTGAAACGTATTCGTAGTTATGTAATTGAAAGCACATATTGAAGACACTGGATTCAACAATTTTTATTAATCTTCACAAAAACAAAAAATGTGCTGAATCTTCTAAAAGTAAAACTTATTCGTAGTTCACTTTTCCAACTGTTTCTTTATCAGTTTGTTTTTGTTAAGAGAGCAAGCTTTTATATTACACTTTGTGATGCAAGTTTTCTCACTAATAACTAATGAAATCTAAACAAAGCACATAAATGAAAGATACTGATTCAAATATAAATTTATTGTTTCTTTTTTAGAAAAAATGTTGCAGCAAATATGAATTATAAACAATTTTGTTCTTTATCTTATCAAATTATATTTAATTACAATATTTGAGATTTTTTTTAATCATTTTTAAATGATTGCAAAAAAGTACAATTGGACATTTGATTATTAAAAAAAATTCTTTTATGTGATAAAAAAATTATTTTGATAACAAAAAATTGAGTTTTCTCCAGATTTTTAATTTTCATTGAAAAATAGAGATAAATTTCACTGCAATTTTTTTGAAAAATAGACACTTGTTCTGAGTGTAAACAGTTTTTGAATTGTTAGTTATAAATTCTTTTCTGAAAGGTATTCTGGTTTAAGATACAAGCATTTTTAACTGAATGATTTCATACAAGCTCAAAGCTTGTGAATGCCAAACTTTTGAACAAAAACTGTTTACTTGTCATATCCAAAGCTCTCATAGCCTTATACGAAAACTTGTGTACTGCTTTGTTACAGAGTTGAAGTTCTTCTTCACGCTATAGGCACATGGCCTGAATTTATTGAATCACGTTGAGTTTTTGTCGAAGTGGATGTCATTCTTCCTGCTCACTCCCATCAATTGTTCTGTTATCATCTTGATCTATCTCACTTATCTCACTTATCTCACCTTTACTGTATTTAATGAAATTCACAGGTTTGTTAGTAATTTCTATATTTGGCCCGTTGTGATGGTTAATTTCATTTCTGATCTGTTGCTGATTATAATCGTTATTTCCATCTCGGCTCTGCTCGACGACTGGGCTATGATTTCGATTCTCTTGCATGTCAACATCATTTACATGTGTTTCTATGCGTGCCTCTTCAGGCGGGCCTTCATTGCGATCTGCGTCAATTGCCTCTGTACCGCGTAGTTCGCACGCTAGTTTGCAAATATAAAAGAGAAAAAAAAGCTTGATTTTGGCGTGCATGGGTCACTTTTGTACAGTCCTAAACTGTGTTCCGACAACACTGTGAAAGAAAAAGAACAAACTACCATACATTTCTTCCAGCATTTCTTGAGCTCTTCTTTAAAACTTGTTAAGCGTTTCCAAGAGTCAGTGTCTTCTAATAAAGCATTTTTTGGAATTTTTTTTTCCAAAGCCACAAAGTGGTCCCAACTATTATAAAATCAACCATGACGAACGTGATGTTCGTGTTACTCAATAGCAACAAATAATACAAAAAAAAAAAGAAGAAAAAAAAAAGTAACGCAACAAAGCAATCTTGTCTCTGCTTCTCGATTTTCGAATAAAGTGCATCAATCCTGGAAGTAAACTAAAGTATTGACAGGATCCCAAATTTTCACTGCCAATCACTAAGTCCATGACTTTTTCCACAAGTATTTGAAAATGCTTGCGGCCCTTGGTATTGACTCCACCAGTTGAGGCCAATGCTTTGCACATTGTGTCCAAGGTAGAGTCTTTAGCCGGGTCACAGGTATCATCGCAGGCCATTTTCAACGCTTCAAATGTTAGCAATTGCATCTGAGTGTGCGCTACTTTGTCCAAATAAGCAATGAACCGCCGAATGATGTCATTGCAACGACAACATACGCGTGCATCGTCGTTGGCAGTGGCGACATGGATTGCCTCTTGTTTTTTCTTCCATCTTGTTCAATAAATTCATTCAAATACGATTGTATGCATGACATCTGTATAAAGCGGATAGTTACATAAGTGTAAGTTTTTTTTAAGACGAAACTCATGAGGGTCTCTTGTTTTAGCTGGGCTCGAAATAAATTTGCGATGATACTTGGACATCACAAGGGCTCCAAATAATTGCATATCCACAGGATTGTAAACATACAAGCGAAAGGCACTGATAAGTGCACGAACATGTTCATTTTCGGTTTGCAGCGCTGTTCCCAGTTCAAAGGGATCGTGTAGCACCGGACGACTTAAGACCAATTGCAACACTTGCAATAGCACATTCTTCAAATCTACTGAGTCTTTAAATAAATCGCGGTTAAAAATCGTGCTGAGTGTTTCTACTCTGCAGTTGCTCCGAGGGGAAAAGACAAACAAAATGTCGATCAATTGGAAGAGCAAAGACAAACTATAGCCCTCATTGTTCCGGAAATGTTCGTTAGTTTTATCCGCTGAGCATTTGATTAGCTGTTGGCATACGAACTGCAGTGTATCGCAATAATATCCACGAAGCGTCTGCAACAAATCAATATGATGTAAACTAGGATTTTCAAAGTCCATTTCTTTCACTTGCCACAGTATGCAATATACTAAAGCGGATGTTAATCCTTCCAATAACTGGACGTCATTTTTGCATTAAAAAAACAAAACACAATTAATGTTTTTTTTTTGTTTTTTTTTTTTTGGCAACGTATACGATTGTCGTTAACTGAAAAGTGCATGTTTTGGTGTAAGACTGAATTCAGTATATCTTGCAACTCCTTGCCGAAGAATAGTCTGTTGACATTCATATGTTTTAGTAATCCATTTATACGATGCAGATTGCTGTAGCAATCCCGCAAATACTGTTCTGTTTCTTCGTCGAATATCTCTGCATCTTCGTTCAAAGCAGTGTTTATCCGCGTGATGCTAGCGTGCGTTTGCCTTGTCAAATCGTTGGCAATGTCGGACACCACTTTTTGCGTTTGCGTTTTGTAATCGTATGAAGACGTTGTCAAGTATGCCAGTGATTGTCCAATCATCGAGTGCATGTGAAACTCGGCATAGCTATTGATTTCTTCGGCAAAGTTGTTGGAACTCTGCTTAATACTCGTGGGGCTATTCTTCGGTGTGATTACAAATCTTTGCCATTGGTCGTTCCAAAAGTCATGTGCCGCGTCGTTCATGCTCGTTTCATGTTTGAAGAATGCGTCCCTCAAAATGTGCAGCACTTCATCCAAAGATTGTTTCCCGAGAGAAGAATTAAAATTGGATACAGGGATCAATGGGATCATTTGAACAATTGCAAAGAATTTTGTTTTGTCGGTTTGAAAAGTTCGTAGCAATGTGGACAATGACGGCAACACATGTTTGCCAATTGTCTGCAGTTGTTCCTATTTGCGTGTGTATGTGTGTGTGTCAATTTGTGTTATTTTGTCTTGGACTGGATTTCAAAGCGAGAAATAAGGAGGAAAGCAAAGATATCAAAACTAAACAGCACGCACAGCCTCAACATGGGCCTTTTCAGCGCCTCTTAGTTTTCTTGAGTTTCGAACTCTGACGTCCAAAGTTCCATTGGCTGCTCTCATTGCAGAAAGCATCAGAAAACATAAAATGGTTTGTTCAAACTCGTCCAATTCGATTTCGCTAATTATTTGGAGTATCCGTCTATCCGAATTGCTGATTTCGGCGTCACTTTTGTCATTTGCATTCAATTGCATTCTCCGTAGCATCCTCTCGTTCTTGTCATTTTGCGACTCTTCGGTCGACAAAAGTGCCTCGACCAACACTTCGAACTGAAACAACACCTCCAATTTGTCTTGCATCGCATACACCAGATAGTCGGTGACCTGTTCATAACTCTGGTACAATGCCCTCACGGCAATAGGCGTCACAGATATGTTGTCATCGCAATGGCCCACGTCGACCCTTTGGATCGCTTTGGCGCTCAAATCGACGATACGATCTTTGATCAACGACACAAGTTCACAAAGATCGTCACGAAGTTTTTCATAGCGGTTCAGCTTTACTTCCAAGGTCTCTGTACCGTTGTCTTGTGTAGAGGCTGCTGCTGCTGCTGCTGCTCCCTTGCGTTTGAAATCGCTGGCAACTGTCGCCATAAACGCAACGCTGTCGAACACGTCGTAGAAAATAAAGTCGGCGCCGCCTTTCCGAATATCGTCGTCTTCTCAAGAAAATAATTCAGTATTTCATTCCCTTCGTTCGGCTTCAATTTGTCGTTCTGCAACATCAGATTCACCAACCCAATTGCGTTTGTCGAGACGCCGATATTCGGGTCTTTAATTAACACAAACACCGTGTCTTTGATGCGATCCCAAAACGTGCCCAATATCTGCATTCTATCACGTTGCACTGGCATTCGTCCTTGTGTCTGTGGTTCGTTGGGTTGATTTGCGGTTGGTCTTGATCGACTTTTGCTGTAATGTCGCTTGGAGGGATCGAACAATGCTTGCAAGTTTATCAAAGCGCACTCGCGTACTTTGACGTCCTAGGTCCCCCACCACCACCACAACAACAACAACAACAAAACAATCGGTTAATTTATTTGGCCTCGTTCTTTTGTTACCCTTTTATCATTGCATAGATGTGCTGCAAGTAATCAATTGAACTCTGTCTGAGAGCGAGTCTTGGAGGTACCTCCAGTACACGTCATTAAAGAACGAGGCGGGACTTGGGTCAGTGTTCACCCATTCGGTGATGCAGTTCAATGTCCACATTCGAATCTCGTTGTTGACGTCTTTGGATTTGTAGGATATGATATGATCAAATATGTATGTGGTCAGTTGTTGCAACATTTCGATTCGTTGTTTAAAGTCGGCCACACTTTCTTCCAGTTTTGTCAGTTTTGCACTCTTTCTCTTATTTTTATGGGTGCTCTGCTCAAAGCGCTTTTGCGCATTTGGGTTGTCGTCTGTGCTCTCTTCACTCCCTTTCATTTCTCTTTTCTCTTCGACGCGCTGTAGCTTTGCTTCTGCCTGCAAGTGAGCGCGTAATTGCCTCTCACTTTTTTCCAAACTTTGACGGGCCTTGCTCATAAGTCGTACACATCCGCTTCCAACACAAATTGCCGTTAACACACCCAGCTTTCGTAAGTGTGTCACCCTCGAGTCCCTTATATTGTTTTTCCACCCATGAAGAAAGAGACATGCTTTATGTATTAAGAATTCGCGTAGCATCTTTTTCAAATGCGGACAAAAAAAAAAAGATATTCAAAGAAATGTACCTAGCTAACAGTTCGCAAAATCGTAAAACACAAAAGACACATTCTTCTTTGTTTTCGTACAACAGCTCTTCCAAAGCATTGATCACATGTTGCCAAAAGGATTTGTAACGTGTCATCCATTGCTTTTTTCCAATGGTTTTTTTTTTCGTTTTGTTTGTGTTCTCTTCTTTGCCACTCGACTCGGCGATAGGCTCATCTCTTTTCAGTGTCCCCTCTTGCTGTCTTCGCTTATCCAAAAACAGGATTTCGTCGTGCTCACCGCGTTGGAAAATGTTCTCCCATTTTATGTACACTTCGCTTGTTTCGTCCAACACTACGCTGGCGTCATTGACTCCGAGTTCTTCTCGAACCTTTTCAAGCATTTGATTCTTATCTGGCGAATGCTCGATACTCATCTCAAGGAATCTGCGCAAAGTTGCTCGAATGTCGTTACTTACATTTGGCGTCAGCAACCATTGTGGATTGTTCAGTTGCCATGTCCGTACTCCACCAATCTTTTTACATTTTTACAGTTTATGTATATGTGTGTGATGTGGTGTACAATTGATCATATTTTGCAACCAATCTTATTCCCTTTATTTTTTTTTTGTTTTTTTCTTATGCAGCCAATTAAAAAAAAAAAATTGTCACCCAATCAAAAAACACTAG
This sequence comes from Reticulomyxa filosa, assembly GCA_000512085.1. NCBI lineage: Eukaryota > Foraminifera > Reticulomyxidae > Reticulomyxa > Reticulomyxa filosa. Next base: position 11,463 of record ASPP01008161.1, read on the forward strand.
TTGATATCGTAAGTGTAATACGAAAGAGTAAAGAAAAAGACATAATGGTATGTAGACTGAACATAAAACATGAAGTTGGTCAAATCCATTCCGAAGGCGTCGTTCGCCTCGAATTCGACAGCCCAATCCTTTAACTTTTGGTAATTTGCTTTCATTGATTCATTGCCATTGAACCATCCTATTTGTATTCGAGCATTTTTATGAACACAAAAAATGCCACACATACACATGAAACACTGTTAATGCAAATGAAGAGAGACTGCTTAACTAATCATTTGCAATACACGATTGTTATATTCGACAAAACAACCCGAAACACTTGGAGCAATTTCATTCACGAGGGTGTCGCAATCATCGTCATTCGTCGGTGATATGGGAAACTTTGACCGACTTATCTTTGTAGTATTCGGCAAAAACTCCAATTCGCTTTCACTTTCGCTGTTTTCATTGCTTTCACTGATCTCATCTCTTGACTCTTTGCTGGAGTTATTCTCGTCAGAATAATGGCTTTTAGATATCTTGATTGCAGCTCCACGTCTTACTTCTTTGTTCTCTTGCTCATAGTGGGCAGGTTGTCTACAGTTTTGGGATGGTGTTGGTTTTTACTTATTGCAAATGTCAACAGCCTCATTCAAAGATAATACAAATTCATATGCTGTACCTTTCTTTTTCTTTTTCTTTTTTTCTGTCCGTGTCCATGTCACTATGTTGCAATGCTTGTAGAGTTCTCTTTGGACGTTGCTGTGCACTGCCAATCAAACGTCTTTTTTTCTTCATGTTAGTAAAGAAAGGTACATTGTATAAACTCAACTTTGTTGTTCGCTTTTGCCGAGAAAAAGCGTTAGAATTTGTTCGGGCAGACATGATGAAAACGAAATTTTTGTTTCACTTGTGCTTAGTCTGCAGATAAGAAAAAGACAAGAAGTTTTTTCCATCTTGTGACCTTCCTTTTACTTTTAACCTTCAGATGGATGGCAATCTGTTTTTTAGTGTTTGACATTCTACATTTGAGATACAAAAAATGGGAAAAAGTACTGAAAATGAATTTTAGCCCATTTCTTTTTGCTATTTCTTGATAGAGTCTTGTTATTAACAAAGAACTCAAAGCATTTTCATTTATTTCAAGCTGTGAGAAAACATACACAAAAGAAATGGTACTGCATAAATTTTTTACCTTTGTGTTGTTGTTGCGATATTTTCTCTTGTTGTAAACACAGCATTTGAAATGTTGTGTAATTAACAGATCGGTCGAGAAGGGTCTTTTTTTTTTGTTCGTCCGAAATCATTTTGGACATGAAGCAACTATTTACCTCGCTAAAATTCTCACGGATGGGCGGGGCCTTGGGTTCTTCGCCTTTGAGCCCGTTCTCCGCCAGGCTAAACAATAGTCTCTTTTACGGTCAATCCTCGTCGATAACAACTTTATGTTCGTCGTTTCGAGGTTTATCGATCCACGGCCCAAAGAGTTTGAGTAACGTGTTTGCAGCAAGCCAAGCAACGACACTCAACGACAGGAGCCCAACACAAGGAGGGTTGTTTGTAATGTCCAAACGAACCTTTCCAACCTTTAAAAAGCTGGCCAATCGAAAGTCGCTAAATAATCGCATGAAAACAAATAAAAGTGCAGCCAAACGTTTGTTGGTAAAATGTTGATGTTCACAAATTTTTTTTTTTTTT
>ASPP01008178.1:0-10890 GCA_000512085.1 Reticulomyxa filosa
AAAAAAAAAAAAAAAAAGACACAAGGGCCGTTGGCAAAAACCACGCGACGAAAAAAAAAAAGTAAGAGTAAGAAAGAAAAAAATAATGTGGATAATGGAGAAGAGAAAAGCAAGAATAAAAAGGGCAAAAGCGTGGATGATGATGTGGACGAAAGGGAAGCGATATTCGTCGGGAGCATGCCCGAAAAGTTAATTCGCAGCCGAAGCCTACAAGACACGATCGTGCCTTCACGACCTTTACGTGGCAAGACGAGCGACTCGCAACATTTGAGTTCGTCTGTGAGAAATGATCTGAGCGAAATGAGCGCTCTGCCGTGTCTATCCTTGTGTGACCAAGTCGCTCATCATTTCGCCAGCTTCCAACACTATGATTTCTCTTTTGTGGACACGTTGGATGACAAGTATCAACAAACCTTGGTCGCCGAAGGATGTCCTGTGTGCTTGCGAAACGACTTGATTAGTTCATTTCTATCTTATCTTATTTGTGTCCAGCATAACGTCATGTAAACGTACAACTTTTTTTTTTTTTAAAAAATAAACAAATAAAAATAGATAAAAGGAATAGCCAAAACATTGGAAAAAAAAGAAAATGGGAAAGCAAAGCAATAATAAAGAGAATGAAACGGTGACAAGCAGCTGTGGAAATAAGGACAAAGACAAGCCTAAAGGCAAGGAAGTGGAAACAAGCGAAACACCAACTGCAAAAGCAAAGGATCTGTCTGCTGACTCTTGGGTGGTCATCAAGTGCAAATTGTTGTACTGTGAACATATCATGCATTTGTCATGCGCTTCGAAGCTTCCTAGCGTCATGTTCAAACTGTTTCATTCTTCCTCATTTTCTAGGTTGGTTTTTTTTTACACATCCAAACCCCTCCCCCCCTCCTCTCTCTTCCCTTCTTTGCGCTTCTCCGAGTAGTGCACATACATGCACATTCGCAACATAAATGATCTAGACCAGTTGCCATTCGCGATGCTGATGACTTTGTGATCTCGCCACGCGATCCATTTGTTCGCCATATCGACCTTCGTCTTCAAGTGGGCCATTTGTTGTCCGATCAGCCAATGGATGAAATTTTTCACGTGAAACATATTTCAACCAAATGGCATCAAAAGTTATTTTATTATTATTATCACTATTATTATTATTATTATTATTATTATTATTATTATTATTATTATTATTATTGTTGTTGTTAACACATATATATTGATTGGAGAATTAGTTTTTTTTTATTTTTTTATCGTCTGCCTCTTCCGCACGTTGTATGAAATAACATAAGCGATCTGCACTCGGTGAAAAAAACAACTAAAGGACAAACAAAGAATACACGTTGGTGGCTCTTCAAGAGGAAAAAAAGAACGCAGTATATATTCCAGCTTGTCGTGGACGAATGATTTGTGATGTGAAAATGCCGTTAGACCATGCGTACCGCAAAGGCAATACTAATAACAGCAATAATAATAGTAATAATAATAATAACAATGGGAATGAGTACGATTACAAGCAACAATATAAACAGAATCGCCATGAGTTCAATTTTGAAATTCCAGTGTCCTCTTTTGCAAATGCCAGCGATTCGAAAGCAACATCGACAGTTCAGCGTACCCTCGTCTTTGCGGAAAGTCAGGATTATGTGCTCACCGTGTTCATTGCAGAAGTGGGGACAGGGAGCAAGGTACAGTTGGAATTTCTCTCGTTGCGCTACACCTTTACGCCGCCAGAAACGATGTTGAGAAAGAGTAATCGCGAAAGTGTTCCCACCAACAACAGCTCTGGATTGAATGACATGGTTAACCACGGCAAGTCATTGCAACCAATGGTGACGACGAAACCAAGCGAATTAGACCGAGATATTCGTTCTGCACAAGTGCATTTGCCCACTACCCTCCTGCCAACCCAAACGACTCAAATGCAACTACAAGATCAATTGCAAAGCGGCATGAATCAGTTCACTCCAAATTCTGGTATATTTTCTTGTACAAAATATTTTTATTTTTATTTTTTTTGTCAAAGTACACTTATTGTTGGAGTGAATATACATCACAGTGCGGATGTTCACGATCAAACCGCAAACCATTTCTGTAAGCACTCCGTCACACTCGTCGCAAAGTACCAATACTCCGGCCTTTCAAAGCGTCGGTACTCCTTCCGTTGAGCCTGGCATGTCCGCTACAAAGACGGCCACCACTCCGGTGACGACAGGGACCAACTCAGCGTCGGTGAGACAATTTCCGTTGCCTACGATTATGGTCGGGAGAGGCATTGCCGTCAACAACAATATGACACCTCAAAGAAACCCACAAAAGCAATATGGCAGTAACGCCATGTGGGCACATGGGATTGTCAACTCGCCAGCATCGAGCTGTTTACCTAGTCCTTATCCAAGCACTGTCGGCGAGAGCCCTGCCCATCCACCCATAACCCATTTCTCATTAAGTTATATCTCTTAGATTTTTTGGACACTCTTGTTATATATACATATACACATATATATATGCATATATGTATATATATATGTATGTATACATATTTTTATTTATATGTATTTTTATTTATATGTATGTACATGCATGTCATGATACGATACAAATGACAGATGGCGCTACTAAATTTGGATCGATGAATGTGGGTCATCGACCTCCCTTAGTGTCTCCAGCGACAAGCAGCATTAATCAGCTGCTGGCACAAGGAGGACTGGCAACGCCACATTTCGGCATGTTTGCTCGAACGGCGGAAATTACTCCCAGCACTGCGCATACGTACAACATGCAGTCGCCATTCGTGCTGATGCCGACGCAGACACCCACGTTCCAGCCACTTTCAAACGTGTTGACGCCCTCGGTGACCCTTTCCAGTCAGCAAAACTATGCCGCTAGTGTAGGCACGCGAACGTCGGGAGGTGGGATAGGAGAGAGGCCGCATGCAATGACCGCGTCCATTTCCACGTCGCCTCGCACAAATAATGGCTTAACGACATCTCGTGACCAATCCAATGCTATTGACAGTGTCACCAATGACTTGAGCATTACAAGTGGTGGGATGGACCTGCACGGCGTCGCGGGGATGACAGCAGTCATTGGTCAGAGGCCGGTCATTTCACAAAGTTGCAGTCACAGTGGGAATGAGAATCTCGGTGAGCATACGGATCACAACACGCCAGCATTGTCAGCCAAGCCCAATGGAGCTAATAACATCATGGGGGTTTTGAGTAATATACCGATCACAGTTTACCTTTTTTTTTTTTTTTTTAAAAGGAAAAATAAAATTGATTAATATACTCTTCAAACAAACAAACAAATAAATTGAAAAAGTCAGCAAACCTGATTGGTGCGTACGATGGCATACACGCGACGATGGGAATACCGACCACAGTGTTGAATGAAGAATTACTTCGTTTGGACAATCAGGCAAAAAGTGGCAGCGCAGGAAGCACAGGTCCATTGCTTGCCAATGTGTTATCGTCGCAATTGTTTTCGTGGAACACGTTGAGCAGTTCAATGCCCGGCGTCGGTGTGAGTACCGGGCTAGTGAATCCCGCTCCTTGCTTCATTGGAATTGCAAATGGCTATGGGATGAACACACAAAGCACACTCGGAAGCACTGTCGGCGGCTCCTTTCGCACAGGTGGCGTGAGCACAATGTCACAGCCTCCAGTTGTCTATTACAATGTTGGCGTTGCTCCATTGGCATCGACGATGACGACAGCGACAACAGCGACGACAGCGACGACAGCGACGATAGCGACGACAACGACGACCAATGCGTACAACAACATCCATCTGCAATCCTTTCGAGAGTGCAGCACAGGGACGATAAGACGAAACAATGATGTGAGTAGTAATGCGTATTTGTTGAGCAAAACCCAAGACGGCTGTCAACTGATCCAAGAGAGACTGAGCGATATGGCCCACTTTGGCCAAATCTACAATGAATTGAGTGAACAAATTTCATCGTTAATGATGGACAATTTCGGCCATCGCGTGGTCGAAACAATGTTTTCTCAAGCGTCGGATTTGCAAAAATTGAACATGTTGCAATTGATTGAGGCCGATATTGGCGAAATTGCGTGCAACAAACAAGGGTCATTTAGCATCCAATCACTCATGGACGCGTTCACCACCACCGATCAATGGGACCAGTTCACAAAGATGCTCCAATCCGATACAAAGAAAATCGCCTTAAATAACTGTGGTCATTTCATCATTTTGAGATATTTGCAACGTTGCAAGTATCCTCGCACGCGATTCGTGTATAAGGCCGTTATCAATGCCTTTCTCGACTTTGCCACGGACCATTATGGCCTTCGTGTAATCAAGGAAATTCTCCGCGTGGGTGGCTCCATGGAAGAACTTATCACTTTCTACAATACCGTTATCAAACACACCACCACACTCGTCGAAAACCAATACGGAAATTATGTTGTGCAAGATGTGCTTGAAGTGGCTCCACGTGTCGTCACCGATGGAATCAAAGAAAAAATGTTTGGCAAATTTGTGCGCTATTCCAAATCCAAGTTTTCGTCCAATGTCGTGGAAAAGTGCTTGAAGCATTCTCAAGACGAAAGCAAGAAGGATATTCATCACTGCTACAAAGATTGGAGCGCTGCTATCATCCGCGAACTTTGCGGCAAAGCTGGTGAGTTAATTGGCGATAAATACGGAAATTATTGTTTGCAAACGGCCTTGCAGGTTGCCACTCTAAATGTTTCTTTATTAGACGAGTTTATGCACAGCTGTCATCCTCATTTGGAACATTTGGTATTATAAACATATATACATATATATGTATATATAACTTGAATAAGCATTTTTTTGTCTTTACATCCTTTTCTGTACGAATATCTAATTAAATATAATAACAGAGAGAAAATGTCAAAACGAAATGGACCAAGTTGTTCAATACTGCCATTGCTAAAAATCGCGAGGCTCAAGCGCAAGCAGAACTGAAATCTTTATAATTTTTCTTTTTTTTTTTTTCCGTTCTTTCCTCTCCTTTCTTTTTCACAAAATTCAAAAAAGGCATTCCTCAGGGTCCGCTTTCTTTGTTTGCTCTTGTTTGTTCTTTTTTTTTTTGTTTTTGTTTTTTTGTTGAGTAAGAAACAAATGTACCTACTTGTGTTTTAGATAAATATATATTTTTTGTTTGAATTGCATATTTCCCCTTTCTATTGCAAAATGATTTGCAAAAAAAAAAAAAAAAAGAAAAGAAACTGAAAAATGGGGAAAAAAACAAGAAAGGAACATATGTTACGACAACATAGAATTACGTTTAAGTGGGAAAACTCTTGGAAAATTGAGAGCCTTTTATTGGATTTACAAAGTGAAATGGAGGAGAGATGTGTGAAATTGTTAATTTGAATGTTGATTTCTATTGTTTGTAATGTCTTGTAAACATTGGAAACTTTGCTTTTAAATATATGATTTGAATAAGTTGACAAACTTAAAATATATATAATATTGTGCATCCGCTAACTGGAAGCAAAATTTGATTATTGCTAAAAATACAACTGTCCTACAAACATTTGCAATTTATTCAAAAAACAACATGTTTCGAAATTTTTTTGGGTAATATCCATAACACTACATCACTTTCAAAATATTACAACGTTTTCTTCTCTGCATTAATCATTGTTTGGAAAGAGCGACAATAAAAAACACGTGAAAGAACTCCTGTCTTTTTTACAGTTTGGTCTAAAACCTGGTGTGAGCTTCCATTGTTAAGAAAGAAGAAAACAAACTAAACTTAAACATGGGCAGCATGTCACATTTTTTCTTCACCTACGGAGTTTCTCTTGAGCTCACAATGGGCGTCTTGAATTTAATTTTGCTGTTAACGTGGTTGGTTGACGTGTTTTACCTGAGAAAAAAAAAATGCAGTCAATTTCCTGGGGCCTTTCGGGTGTTTACTGTTTCATTAGTAGCAACAGTATTGAGTTCGAGTTTGTTTATAACAATTGGGTACGCCTTATGGGCGGAGCATGAGAAAGCGCACAAGGAAGAAGGAACAGCTACTGGAGCATCAGGTTCCGAATCGCATTCGAATGTACTGGCTGGGATGTGTAAATACACGACGACTGTTGGTCTTGCATTGCAGTTGTTAGCCAAATTTTGTACTTGGTTTTTTTTTATCATTCGCGGACGAATGGTTATCTGTGCACTGCATCCTTGGTTGTCACGTGTTGTCCGCGCATCACCATATATTTTGGTTACAATTCCAAACAAGTGTCTTTGTGAGGAGAAATAAGGGAGGGGCACTTGCAATAACGAGGCTGTTTGGGGACACTGTTAAAAAAAAATTTTGCTTTGGTTTGAACATAGAGTGCACATTGTCTAATTTCTTGCATAATAATCGTATCGCTTACCCGTGGACACTTTGACAATAGCAGTGGGATGTGTCACGAGTCTCTGCCCGTTTGGGTGTTCTTTGCAGGGTTTGTAATTGGAGACATTATTTATGGGGTTGGTTTCACGTGTGTGTTTTGGGCAGTTTTGTTTTTTTTAAATGTCCATTTTTTTTTGACAATTTAAATTATAAGTAAAAACATAAAATTAAATCAATCAAAAAAAAAAAAAAAAAATTCAAAACGGACGAAAGGGTTTCGGCAACAGTATGAAACATACAATGGCGAATATGCTTCGACGAGACGTCGAAAATACAAAAAGACAACTGCGAAGACATTTGCTGGTATACTTGGTCCAGATCATAATGACGTTGGTATGTTACAGTGCATTGATGGTAGCAAATTTGTCATTTGGAGTATTTTTCTTGTGGAGTGGAGGGTCGTTCATTTCGAATGTTTGCTTGTATGCGTTGTTTCGACATCCGCGGCAGAGTAAGACCCATAAAACTTGCTTTCCCGATTTGTGTAGCGCTTTTTCACGCTGCTATCATTTCCTTTGTGGCAACCAACAAGAACCCAACTTCAGCGCAAGTAGTGCTTCCCTTGGGTCGACACATTTTTTTACTATGTCGTCATTTTTTCCAAACAAATGGCAAACTGACGTTGTTGCTCGTCCGAGAGCTGGAACCATTGAGCTGGATGCGCCACATACATTGGGTTTTGTTTTTTTTGTTTTCTTTATTTATTTAAAAAAAAAAAAAAAACGTAAAAACAAAAACGTATACTAATTGAGTTGTAATGTTTCTATTTTTTGCTACTTTTCAGATGTTTTGCCAGCAGCAGTGGCAGCAGCTCAAAACAAAGCGTCGATCCTATCTACGTCAAGCGTATCTCAGCCGCGAAAGTTTAAAATGGTCACATGGCTTGGAGCTGCAGCTCAAGATAAGGACAAAGACCGCAAATCTGAAGTAGTTTTCGAAGACAAGGATTCAGAAAAAAACGTCGATAGCTCTGGTCTGAACATGATTTTATTTTTTTTTTTTGGAGAAGAAAAATAGAAAAAGAAGATCTGTTTGTTTTTTTTTTTTTTTTTACAGACGAAAGTAATGAAACGACAAGTGTTTGGAAGGACGGAAAGAGACGGGGGAGAGAAGGGACAATAAGTGAACGTGTGATTTGGGCCGAATCGTTAGCAATAAACGACAACAAAGACAAAGATATAATTATTATAACAACGACAGAAAGCGAAAAAGAAAAGATCATTAAAAAAAAAGAAAACGAAGAAAAAAAAGAAAAGGAAAGCGTAAATCAACAAAAAGAGCAAGCAGAAGAGCTATCTGCGAATTATGCAAAAAGAAAACAAAGTCAAGGTGAAGGATCACGTTCCCATGAATGGAGCATCGAGAATGAAGAAATGCACGATCCAGAAAGTACTCGAATGACCAGCACATCGGTTCGTTTAAACGAAATCGATCATTTTGTGAATATCAATGCTCAGAAAGAAGAGTTGGAATCGTTCCATTCCCCGCGCGAAACAGTTGTTGCGTCGAAGCCGCATCCACTGAAACTGAGTTATTCCAATTCGCAAAAAGTGTATAGCAACGGGTCCAATACGAATTCGCTTTTGAACATTGAAAAACAACGGCAGAATGCCCAAGCTTCCAAAAGCTTCAGCGATTTGCGAGCACATAGAAACGGGTCCAACTCGCGAGTTGCGCCAAAGGAAAAGAGTAGCGAAGTTATTGAAGTCCATGAATCACCTTATCAACCACAGGTAATTTTTTTTTATGTGACTGTTGATTTTTATTTTTCAGTATTATGTACGGGAGGGGGAAAAAAAAAAAGGGCAACAGCTTAATGGATGGTGGCATTAGCTTCCTGAAAAAAAGAAAACTGCCATTGCGTCATCAGTCAATGCAAGATTTGACAGTGCCAATGACAGAAAGTGCCAACTCAGAAAAACGGATGACCCAATCTGATATTTTGAAAGGATCCAACAGATTGTTTTTATTTTCGAAGGAAGAAACCGGACCTATTTCCGAACAAGAAGGAGAAGATAATGATGATGATCAAGTCCTTGAGCCAGCATTTTTTCAAAAATCTTAGCCGACTGCCACTTCCTATGAATGTTAATCATCACCTATGTTGTGTTCTGTATATACATGTTGCCGATATGCATGTCGTTTGAATTTGTTCGAATAGAACACTTAGAAATATTCCTTGTGATCTTTCTTGCAGTTATTATAACATTTGATCAGGCAGAGGGTATAAACAAAATATAAACAAAAGGAATGGTCATTAAATGAAAAACCAAAATAAAAAAAATAATAAAAAAAAGACAAATACTTTTTTTTTCTGTAGTGTTTTCATAACTTTTGATTCAACAGATGCCAAAAGTTTCGTACATAGCTTAGGTGTTTTGGTGATAATCTTTATAGTCTTACTTTTTTTTCTTGTCTTTTGGTGCTTGCATTATGACATCGCTTTTATCTTTACATAATCTACAAATCATTTCCATCGTGGTCCTTTTTTTTTAATTTTAAAGTGCAAGATCTAATTTTGTGCAGTACACATCAAAACGGTAGCAAATATGAAAGACTTTAGAAATGAAATAACGCTGTGCCTTATTGTGATTGCTGTTACTAAACCATATTTACTGTGAAAAATTTTTTAAGCTCAGACCGATATGTTCAACAATTTACTAAGCAATAAAAACGTTTAATTCGCGCTTAGCTTGACCACTGTCAAAAATCTAAGCACACTAAGTTATGTTTAACACGAAACATTGTGCGTTGAATAAATCCAACAACTCGTACAAAAACTATCCTTTTATGATACTGAAGGATTCATTTATTGCAGTAATCTCTAAAAATTCATAAGAATATTAATTACATTTTGGATTTTGGCGGTGTGAATTGATTTTTCAGTCCACTCCAGCACTTGTAATAGTCCGTTTGTAACAAAGACGAATTCAACGCATATTTGGTAACTCGCAACAAATAGTATGATTCAAACATAAAAGCAAGGGCAGCTGTATTGGGCTGACGTGGTCAATAAATGTATCAATTGTTTTATTTTCAGTTAATGTTAAAAACAAAAAGTAAAAAACAAAGAGATATCCAAAATGACCTGGACAGGCACTTGCGGTTCTTTTGAGCCTTTAAGGAATGCATCCGCATCAGGGCCATGTGAAGACATGCACGAATGTAAACTACCACCTCCAGGCAAAAAACCTTCCGGTTTTGCTTCATACTGTCCATAAATGTTGCCCATGTACTCAGACATGCAATTTCTGTCCATAAAACAAAAAAGATTTAATGTTAATCCTTTTCAAAAAAAAAAAACACACCTGTGATAATAAGGAGGTCGGAATGTATTTGTATGAACTGACCAACGGGGTGGAAAAACCACAAAATCACAAACAGCCACACCAGGACTCACTGTCTGTGCAGTAAGGACTGCGATCCCCCATACGCACACAGTTTTTACGTTAGAATTCGGGTGTTACTGTTGCGGATAGCAAATACACTCTTTTTTTTTTATAAAAAAGACCAGTAAAAATGGAGGGATCTATGTGGTCAAAAGTGACTGAGTTGACAGCACAAAATAAACGCAGATCATATCGATAAGGGATGTAATTCCCATGCCAGCCGACGACATCAAATGTACTGCTTTTGCGCTGACACTGAAATAACTTACCTAAAAACTTTTGGACAATATAAAAGTCTCCTTCAACATTTTCAAAACTAGCTACAGGGGTTTCAAAGTCTCGTGGATTGGCCAATCCGTTTGCTCCAATGGGGCCTAAATCTGGGATTACGAAGTGCCCCTCAAATAATTCTGCAATATACGCTCGTGAGGGTCCTTTTTTTTTTTTTTATAACGATGCACTTGCGCACAACTCTCAAAAGATATTGATTAAAATTTGTAAAAAAAAAGTTTAAAATCCTAAACTCACCTTTGACCAAAACTGAAAATTGAATACCCCTTTGAACGACAGCAATGTAATTAATTGGGACTTCCATAATTCCACATTCGGTACGAATCAACAAATCACCTTCTTGTGGTACAATCAAGAGGTCCGCATCACTATTCACCATTGCACAATTCATCATCGGTTCATTCCAGGCCGCTATGTGGATTGCCACTCCTGTCTTCATTTCTGCGCTTCCTGCTCCACATATAGTATGCCAGCCCTTTTTAAAAATTTTTTGTAATTGAAACTGAGTCCCAAACTCACGAATGGAAAAAAGAGGTATTGGCTCAAAAAAAAAAAAAAAAAGGACAGCGACGTTATACGTGTATACGTAAGGAAATTAAACCTGATAAAACAATGTCTTGGACTTTGGGATAGGAACTGGGCACCATCGCAATCTCTCTGGGGTAATCTCTTCTTTTGAAAAGTCTCCCACCAATGTGTTCCCGTCAATTAATTTGTACTTACTTTGCCGTGCTGTTGGCACTATACGATATAACCATCTATTTACAGTTTGTTATTTGCCTTCCTCTATCCTTTGAATATCTGTCGATTTTTTTCAAAAAAACATGT
>ASPP01008182.1:0-12069 GCA_000512085.1 Reticulomyxa filosa
AACAATTGTGTGTTCCTTTCCAAACAAATAAAATTTCACACGCATAAGCTTACGGAAAATCGCACTTTTTTGTACTTTGTAAAAAAAAAAAAAAAAAAAAAGAAGTGAAACTGTAAGCACCAATGGCACACAAGACCTAAAAGATGAAGAGACAGTACGAAGCGAACTCGACGATCTGAATCCATCCGAAAAAGATATGGATACGATCCAGCGCCTGCTGCAGAACACGGAAGATCCAAATATGCAAAACTCGCAGTTTTACCATTTGCTGCGAGACCTTGCAAGCAGAAAAGCAACTAGTCAATCGGAAGACGAGCAGAAAGACATAAGTGAACAAATAGCAAAAGAATGGGAACAAGATTTCCAAGTTTTGTTTTTTGAATCAAGTTTTTATTATTTAATAAGTAATAATTGATCATGAATCATTTTCAATTTGAATTATGTTGTTTTATATATATGTGTGTGTGTGTGTGTGTGATAACGATGAGATGTCCAAACATAACAAACAAAACAAAACAAAACAAAAAAAAAAAAAATGAATGAATGGGACTCATTAGCGTTGGAATAATAATCCCGTCGACGGAATGGACTGGAAGTCTTACATGGATGCGATAAACCCTTTGAAAACCGCCACGGCGGAAACGTACGAGTTTCAAACGGCTAATCCTTACTTGAACAACGAAGAAGAGACGACGGCGACCACAGACAGTGTCGAAAAAGAGGACACATCGAAGGAGTCGACGAAGCAGCAACTCGAAAAAGACTTTGACTACATGGCAGAGGGCCTGCGCTTGATGAAAGAAGGCAATCTGAGCGAGGCTATATTTGCTTTCGAGGCTTGGTGCAAAAGGAGCCCAATCGAAGTGAAGCCTGGAGATACTTGGGACAGTGCCAAGCTGACAATGAAAATGAAAAGCCTGCCATTGCTGCTTATTTAAAAGTTTTTTGTTTTTTTTTTATTATCTAGCAAACAACAATAATAATGCAATGAAAATATGTAAATTTATAAATTGCACTTTGTGTTGTGTATGAAAGTGCTATGAATTAGATCCATACGACTTGGATGCCTTATTGGCATTAGGAGTGTCGTACACCAATGAAATTGATTTTTTCCAGGCTTTAAAATTTTTGCGAGAATGGATTGCATCCCATCCAGAATATTCCATTTTGGCTCAAGACGCTCTTCAGAAAACCGATAATGATGACTACTATGGAGTTATTTTTTTAGCTTTCAAACAAAATATATAAAACTATATAACAAACACTAAAAAAAAAAAAAATAATAATAATAATAAATAAATAAAAAAAAGGGATGGGGTGGCTCCACTGCTGAACACAAGAAAGTTGTAGAATTGTTCCATAAAGCTTTGGAAATAAATGCGAATGATCCAGATCTACACACAGTGCTGGGGGTTTTGTACAACATCACCAATGAATACGACTTTGCAGAGCGACATTTCAAACGGGCGTTGCAAGCTCGGCCTAGCGATCCTTCCTTGTGGAATAAACTTGGCGCCACTCAAGCCAATGGACAAAAATGCCAAATCGCCATTCATGCCTATTCCAAAGCTTTGGAATTAAAACCCAATTACGTTCGCGCCTTGTCCAACTTGGGCATTAGCTTTGCAAACCAAAAAAAGCACACTGAGGCGTGCCAAAGCTATTTGGCTTCTTTGAAGTTAAATCCTCACGCGATGCCCATTTGGGATCATTTGAGAACCTCTTTAATGCATTTGGGCAGAAATGACTTGATGGAACTTATTGAAAAAAGAGATGTTAGCTTGTTTGAAAAACACTTTGATTTCTAATTTATTTTTTTCTCAGTACAACTAAGTCACATTTTATTATGTTTGTCCTATTATTTTGTCTTGTTACTTTCCAGTCTTTGGAACAGCCATGTGACAAGAGCTGCATATTCTTTCCTTTTCACGCCTTTTTTTCCTCCCTCTTTCCTTCCCAAAAAGAACTGAAATTTCCATTTTTATCGGCAACAGTCATTTTGATTTTTGTTTGTTTTGTTTTTTTTGGGACAGTTTTTTTATCTCTTCTTACTGAAGGAAACGGTAATACATCATCTTATCCAACAATAATCACGGAACCTCTGTTGAAAGATTGGAAACAAAAATTTCCGATAACTGTTTTGTCTTTCCACACCAAATTTCAAAAGAAAAATACTTTTTTCCCTTAAAGAATACATATTTCCCGAGTGTATGCAAATGCTCAAATGTAGTCAAGTTTTTCCTTGTCGCTAAATAGTGTTATGTAATGTTTCAATTATTTGTAAACGACAATCATATCCACATTACAACAATACATTTTTAGGAATGGATATTTCCTATTTTGTACGACTGTTTTTAAGTGAAAAAAAGCGCTATTGAATTTGTTGTCGATAATCCCCAAAAAACAGCCAACACAGTTAAAAATAGAACTAGAAAGCGAATTGACCAGAGCAAAGAGTGGACAATGTCAAAAGAGGAAAGTGCAAGTAAATATTCAGAAGTAACCCAACTGAAAGACAAAAACAAATTTGTAATTTACAACGAAAAAAAAGAAATTGTGGCCCATATTGATTATGTATTATTGAAAAAAGATGGAAAAGAGATCGTCGAAATTCAACACACAATAACAGATCCAAAACATTCCGGAAAAGGGCTTGCAGGGCAAGTTACTCAAGCCTTATTTGCTTGGGTCAATGAAAATAAAGATACTATGGCATTACAAAGCAATTGTTCTTATACTCATCAATTTCTTTATAAACATGGTGATAAATATGGACATTTGTTGACTGATCATTATAAATCTTTTTTAAAACAGCAAGGGATTGTTACCCCATCTCAAAAATGATTGTTTTTTGAGGAGTTTTTTTTAAATAAAAACTTTTTATGTTTTTTTTTTGCATGGTTCAATACGCTTAAACAAAATATGTAATAACTAGCACAATTTTGTTGAGTGTGAAAAAAGGAGATGACAAAGCTATAGATAAAAAACAAAATACATAAAAATTCAACAAAATCTACTATCGGCAGACAATAAAACATCAGCATCTGTTCCCCAGATAATCTTTAAGAGCTGATGCTGAGCATTCAAAAGTCTAAAACCTTGAATTAATGAAGACATTCACTTTTTGTTCTGTGCATGAGTTTTTGATTACGAAACGTGAAAAAATGTTATGAATAAATTGTCCTTTTGTCTTCCAAATTACATGTTTTGAATTAGGAAATCGCCTGCGGATTTTTAAAAAGTATTAGATCTGGATTTTAATTGAGGAAATCCATTAACTTATAAGATTCGTTTTATTTGCCATTTTTTTATTCCATTAAGATTAGATTTGTTAATAACAATTATTTTCTTTAGCTTTGTTGTTGATTGTGTGTAATAGTGTAAAAGTGATGGAAACTGTTTTAATCATTTTGCGAGATTTAAATAAATTGTGAACGATTTGAACCAAACAAAGATGAATAAAAAACACCAGAATTTTTCACTTCACCAAATTGTGTGAGTTATCAAAAGGTAAAGATAGTTGACGAAGAATGGTTTTATAATATTTGATGACTTTGGCTTCCAAATGGCTTAGTTGTTGCACTGTAGAAAGCAGTTCCTCTCTGTGGGTATCGTTTTGCTGTGGCGCAGAACGTGGCAACATAAAATCAGTGAGTTTGCCGTTGAAAGTTCCAAAAAGTTTATGTTTCTCGTCCAAGCGTGTAATTAAAAGTGTTTGATTTTTCAATGCCGACACAACAGCGTCTAGCTCGTTTTTGATATTGGAAACTTCTAGAGTTTCGACCAAAGAGTTGAACCAATTGATTAACGAGTTTCTGGCATCTTGTAGAACCATTAAATGCTGACAAGAGAATCGATAAACATCATTTGTCATCGGTTTTTGTGTCAAGGAATCCGTCCATGCTCCAAAACTCGTTGTTCGCTCAACTTGGGTAACAGACGATATTGGGTTCTCTACAGGTAGAATTTCACTATTCCTCACGATGTCCACTTTTTGTATTGTCGCAGTGTTTTCATTGTTTTCAGGAATTTGCATTAAACCAAGATGCTGTTGCGTTTTGTCATTTTCATTGTTATGAGTTGGGACGGAAGTATCTTTTGTTTTTTGTTTTTCAGAACCATCCCATACTTGCACTATTGTCTCCAATGCTTTTTTGAGAAGTTGTATTTTATCACTTGTCTTTGTCTCTGTGCTAACGGTTACAAAGACAACATATTTTCGACTAGAAACACTAATGCGGTCGAACGATTGCCGAGGATCGGAAACGGCCAACTCTTCGTTGCTTACAAATTTTTTCAGTAAAAATATGTAGTCTGCAGGGTTTCCGATATATTGTATTTCTTGTTGCAAACTTTGCAATGGCTTATACCCACACAAAATGGCAAAATTTCCATTTTCATCGTGAGTGAGCACCTGGAGCAACACATATACAAATACTCAATTAAATCAAAATAAAAAACAAATATACATATACATCGAACCAAAATTTTTTTTTTCAGAGATTCAATAGTCCTCAATTCCAATTGTTTGACATGTCTTGTCAAAATATCTTCTCTGTTTTTCACATCTCCATCGTCTATTATTTGATCGGGCTCGTTTGTTAGTATTTTTTCGATTCGCAAATGAGTTGCTTTTTCAACAAGCTGTATTTGTGGATTTATATCATCTAACGTACTGCACGTGTTCTGGGCTTCTTCTTTCCATTGAAGATGTATTCCCGCACCACTCAGCAAAGCTAGAGTTTCATAGCTCAGAGGTGTCACGGTTTGCTTGGAGAGTAAACTTAAGCAACGTAAGAAACTGTTCTTGTGAGTGTTCCAACACAATTGCAGCTCTTTAATAATGTTTGCATCCATTCCCTCCCATTCAATCTCTTCATTAGTGCCAATTTTTTCACTTTGCACTATCTGCTCTGCTTTTGAATCTATGGTGATTACTATCGTGCCTACTTCTTCTTCACCTTCTATTTGAAAAAAATTTTTTGATTGGTAGACATGAGCTATCTTAACTGTAAAACAAAAAAAAAAAAAAGAGATCTCACTGTTGCTCGGAACGATATGTTTGTAAATCACTGGCCAAACACTCTCACAGGGGATATGAATACGTCGTTTTTCCGGGTCGATTCTAGAATCACAGGAAATCAGTTCCATTTGATGCTGCCAATCGTCCTTGACAATTTGGCCAAAAACATAATTTATGTACCAAAAGTGTGAGTTCGGATCATAGACACAAATCGTGTCTCCTGCTTGTAATTGGTCTCTTGTCAATGGCATTGGAGGATCGTTGCTGTCAAAATCAAACGGTGGAGGTCTGTCACTGCCCATGTATTCTTTTCTTTCAGGATGAAACACATGGTCAAAACGAAGAAGGAAATCTTTTTCCATCTCCGATTCCATTTCCTCTGTTTTTAAAACAATATCATTTATTTTATTGTTTTTCTTGCATATAACAACACTATAATATTCTTTAAAAAGATCCATTGAGTGAAGATATTCTCACCAAAATCATATGGATGGAATCCTTCATTGTCTTCTTCTTGCCATTCTTCCTCCAAATAATACTCCTCATTGCCGTGCAAATCGACTATATAATCATATGGTTCTGCATCGTCTCCTTCTTCCATATTTATGGTGGCTTGCAGTTCATCTTCTTGAAAGCTCTCATAATGTGTATATTTATCATCGCACTCGTATTTTTGAGCGGCTTCTTTTATGCCCTTACTCGTACTGTTAAAGTTACCATATTTGTCAACCGTCCAGGCTTGTGTTTTCGAAAATGTCTGAAACGAGCACTCTCTCGGATTATTGTTTTGGTAACCATCATATCGGAAAGGCCGTGTACAATAAGAATAGTGAGACATCTACTAATATTTCTTAGTGCAATCTTCAGTTTCGATAATACTAAACAGAAATTTTTTTGTGTAGACAGCAAATTGCAAAAATGAAATAGTTTCACAAAATGACACAGCTTTTCAAAATAATATTACAACAGCAAATGAATTATGAGTCATTTTCTTTAAAAAAGAATTATTACATTTATATTATTGACAATATTTTTTTGACATTGACATCATAACCTTTTTTGCAAAAAAAAGCAAACATTAAAAAATACCAACATGAATCTTAAGAATTTTTGGATGATATTCCTAAAAGCAATTCTGAAGCCTTATCCAACAACATATTTTCGGTCATTTTTCTTTGCTCAATTGGCTCTGCAAATTTACAAACATCAAAACATGATTTTTTGTTTTGTTTGTGCACGTTGAAACTTAAAAAAAAGGGCTCAAAGAACTTGAACGGTCACTTTTTCTTGATTCAATTGTGAATTGACGAAAATGTTGATAATTTGCGTAATCACGGTTTTCATGTTGTGTGGGCTTTTTGTGAGTGACAAATGATTTATTTTCGTGAGCAAAGTCCTTGTACAGCTCTGCAAACGAAGGTTGTTGTTGGATGTCAAACTCATCCTTGCGGCCAAGTTTTGCATTTTTTTGTGTTTCCAAATGAGAAATTTGCCTATCCCTTAGAGGCATGGATGGTTCGTTGTGTCGAAGTTGTTCGTCCTTTTGGATCTTTGATTCATTTTTTTGTTCGTGATAACCATGACAACGTGCACGTCGAAGCTCTACAATTGTTGGAAAAAACTTTTTTATTTGGTAGACCCGTGTAAAAAAAAATTGCACACCATGAACAGAAGGTGGCCTTGCATATGGAGGGAAAACAAACTTGCCACCAGCTGCACGATCAAAATAGTTATCGTGTCTGTTCATTTGCTCGGTGGACATATCGTCATCAGACTTTGTTGAATGAAAGCCAGAAACTTTGGCTGATGCAAATTGAGTTTGTAAATTGTCCATCAATAAGGTCATGCTTTGTGAGACACTGCGAATGTCCCATAACTGTTTATATCGAAACTCTTTGTCGGATAATTCCTCTCCATTTTTCAAATTTTCGTTTGATTTTTCTTTTTCATTTTCATCAGATTTTTTATCCTGCTTTATTTAAAAAATAAGAAAAATTGAAGTTACAGAGTACGAAAACGTTTTTCCTTTTTGAAAAGGGGTTTTTTGAAAAATATACATGTTGGCCGTCGGTGGAATGAGAACCAGATTCATCCTGTTCTGAATCCGAACTTGATTCTACACTACTTTCACTGTCGCTATTTCTTTCTTTTTCATCTTGACTTTCGTCGTTTTCTTCGTTTTGACTGCCGTCCTCCTTGTCATTTGCATCGTTGTTTTGATTGCTTGTGTCCGACTTTTCACTCTCACTTTCATTTTCACTTTCAACTTCGGAGTCGGTATCTTTAGATTTTGTTTGTGACATTTTTTGTTTTAAACTGTTCCTTGCAGTGTGAAAGATCTGAAATTGTATCGACGCACTTATTTTCAATGCACTCAAATGCCGAGATGTCTATTTCATAATGTGCTTACTAAGCCATAAATATTTTTACTGTCGATGAGAGTGATATAATGGAGTGTTTTTGGAAATATCAAGTGTATTTGGGACAGTTTAAAAATGTTTTTATGCGTCGCGATGAAGGAACATACTCAACATGCAAAACTTACAGTTCTTCACCTGCATTTTCTAGTAGAAAAAACTTAGTTTCCAATTTTTCTTGAACATATTTTACTTCTTCTGCTTCTCTTTTTTTTTTTTTTGTAAGGAAAAACTTCCAACCTGTCAAAGTTTTTTTTAAAAAAAAATGTACTCCCAAATTTTTAGTCAAATTAATAATCGATGGGCACTTGCAAATCGATTTGTGAGCCAAATACTTCGCAAACGACAAATTATACTGGAGTCGAAAGTCACATCCACCTCGTAATGGGTCTTCTCAGCATGACAGCGAAACACAGCCAATGCTGAGAACAAAGGAGAAGAACGACGAGCAAGCAACAAGCAAGGGAGTAGGAAGAGGCACCGAGAGCATGAACGAGTCAAACGTTGCAGTAGAAGTGCTACAGCCAACGAGGGGTTCAAGTGAGAGCAACATGAGAGCGGGAGCAAGAGAGAACGTGACACCAGTAGGAGTCGCTCCAGAAGCCGAAGACGAAGCAAATGGGCCGGAAATTTCCAGAAACAGTGTCCACGAAATGAAGAATGGCATGGATATCGAGCGACGACACGAAGAGCATGTGTCGAACGAAACAACCAATGCATCCGCACGTGCAGAAGCGACTGTCGTCGGCAATAGCAGCTCGAGAATGTTCCGAATGGAAAGCGAGAGCCTATCTTTAGGGGCCAGTGTGATGTTAACGCAGCCACTATCGCCAACGAATGACCAGTTTGCAATGGGTGTTGCAGGGCCAGGAGTTGGTGTGATGTCACCACATCTGCAACAAGCACAGTTCCAACAGCAGCCCATGCCAGTCAATCCACAATCCAATTCTGCTTATTATGCCAATGTCTCGCCATATGGCCAAGGCATGTCACCCATTAGTGCATATTCCATACCCAATGGTCAACTTTTTGCTTATTCCAATAATAACACGCCCAATGGCACTATTGCTGCAACTGCACTTAATCAAGACTACGTATACTTTTTTTTTTTTTTTTTTTTTTTTGAGAATACGTATAAAAAAAATTATTGCTCCCCCTCCCCCCCCCCTCTTCTCTCCCTCCAGACAAAATATGATCCAATTGGCCACTATGACGGCAAGGAGTCGAGCAAAGGGGCAAATCGACAGGATAGCGATGGCAAACTAAACATACATGACGGAGATAATGAACACGAAGAGGACGAATTGGAAACAGATGACGACAGCGCTGGTGGCAATGACGGTAGACTCTCTTCTGAACGGCGCCAAAGTTCCCGCCTGTTGCGCATTCGTAGTGCGGCCAAATGGGACGAAGAACAAATGAACGAACATGAAGAAGAAATGAGACTTCAAATGGCTTATTTGCAGCAACAAACTGGCAGTCTCCATGGATAAAATTTTATAGTGTTTTCTTTTATTTTTTTTTTTTTTTGTAAAAGTGAAGATTCAATTGTCATTGTTTACAACCACTGCATGCACTTTCGTAACACTTTTTTTTTTTTTTTCTTCTAATATTGTGATTTTTTTTTGTATTATATTTTTTTTTACACACAAATGTTGTACTCCACTGAACAACACTTTCTTGATCGTACTTACATTTTCAATATGTTGTTCATGATTCCTTATTTGAATGCAATGGTTTTTGGAAGTGTAAACAATAGTTAGTCTTTGTTGTTCTTTCTGGTTCATTTAAAAATGGTTTGTGAGGATTTAAAACATTTTTTTGGATGAACAATACTCACAGCCATGTTTTACAAACTTGCTCTTCTTTAAGCACAGTTCATGGATGTGCGTAGTAATTCAATACATTGAAATCTCCACGTTGGCTTTGTTGCAAACATCTGGTATTCTTTAAGTTTCAAAGGTTACCCCCGTCGAACATAATTCTATCGTAAAAATTGCATATAATCAATTAATAGATTAAAAAGACAATAAGCAGACAGCCAAAAAAATGTCGAACATGAACAAGATCGATGAGAAAGAAAATGAAGGACTTGCCACAATTGGAATAATTCCAGTGACTTTAGACTCGACTGACGAGTTAGACATTGGCCGGATATCGCAAATGCAAAGCGAAAGATCGGGGTTAGAACAGCAATAAGCTGAAAAACCAGATGAAGAGAAGTTAAAGCCGGGCAATAATGACCCTATCTTAAAGGAAAACAAGGTATAATCAATCTTCAACAGGTTTTTACTCTTTTATTATTTTACAAAAAATAATAACAAAGTAATGAATAATATTGTAGAAAACTATCATCACTGAATTCGAAAATTACAGCATGAACTTACATTAAAAAATGATGAAGTTAAAAGAACAAAAGAGAAATATAATGGAGATCAAAAAGAAGTATTAAAATTTATGCCCAAACCATTTCCCAAATATGATCTTGATTTATTTTGTTCATTATCCAAAGTACTCAAAATATTCAATGGACATACAGAATGTGCTGATAGTATTGATTATGCAATACTTGATGATGATCAATTTCTTTGTTTGGATCGGCGGATAAAACAATTCGTATATGGGATGTGGAAACAGGCAAGCAACTGAAAATATTCAATGGCATTCAAACCGTGTACATTGTGTAAAATTTTCACTATATCATTATTATAACAGTCGTTGTAATGTCATTTGTTCTTCATCATTTGATAAAACTATTCGTTTTTGGGATGTTGAAAATACTAAGACATTTCAAACATTAGATTAGCATAAAAATTTTGTGTGGTATTGATTTTTCATCATCAATTGTGGTCGATATTTGTGTTCTGGTTCTGCTGAAAATGCTATTCGTTTGTGGGATGTTGAATCGTTGCGTATTTTCAATGTTATATTTATTGTGCAGAATTTTCATCATCGCAAACCAGAAACAACAAAGGCAGAAATAAGTCTGTTATGATTGGTGGTAATATATATACAATTTGTTCTGGGTCAGCTGATAAAACCATTTGCACATGGGATGTTGAAACTATCAAACAATTAACTTGTTTGAAAAAACATAAAGATGCAATACATAGTGTAAAATATTGGTCAAATAAATCAGGAATTAATGGTGGTGCAAACATAATATTATCATGATCAGAAGATAAAATTGTTTGCATGTGAGATATTCGATCTAATCGACAAATTCAAGTATTTAAGGGACATAGCTATTGCGTATACAATGTGGAATTTTCATCATTTGTAGTAAAAAATAGTGAAGCTGGCAGTGCAAGCGCAATATACTTTGGATCATTTGATAATACAATTAAAGAAAAAATTGAATTCGATTGTACCTAAGGTACCGCCTTATTTAATCTTTTCTTTTTTTTTTTTATTTTTTTAAATTTTTTGTTGTTTGTTTAAGTATTGTGTTTTTTAATGGTTTTTTTAACGTTTGCATTTGCTTATTTTTTGTTTTGTTTGAAGTTTAAAATTGTCATTTATGTTTCATAATTTGTTTTTCGTGATGAAGTCGACCATCTTTGTGTAATGATGTTTTAGGTGTATAGCTTTTTTTTGTAATCTATTGTACGTGTGCGATTATGTTTTGCGGGACTAAAAAAAAAGTAAATCAAAATTTACAAAATCACTCCAAAAAAAGATAGCAAAAACAAAATTTCAAGAGCTTAACCCTTGATTGGTAAGATTGAATATTTGTCAATTAGCATTTTAGGTTGCATTTTTTGCAAGCTAACGTATTTTAGACATCTCATTTTCACGGAAAATATTGTGCATTTTTATTAATATATTGTCTATCAGATATCAGTATTTTGGCACAGTTATCTAAAATGCAGTGATGAAACGATGTCAATGTTTTGATCAAATTAAGATAAAAATTGAAGCAATAGCTGCATTTATTTAGACAGAAACGGGAAGAAAAAGATCTACAGAAAA
Source organism: Reticulomyxa filosa (assembly GCA_000512085.1). Taxonomy (NCBI): domain Eukaryota; phylum Foraminifera; family Reticulomyxidae; genus Reticulomyxa; species Reticulomyxa filosa. Next base: position 11,413 of record ASPP01008182.1, read on the forward strand.
ACTCGGACCTGCGAACAAAAAAAACGGGGGAAAAAATAGTTAAACCGACCAAAAAATGTATTTCGACAATGGTGTGCGTTTTTTTTTTTCTGTGCGGAAACATTGTTTTCCTGGGGTCTTGGTGTTTTGATTATATGGCATACAAACCGTTTTTGGCATTTGCGAACGCATCCTGTGATCCACAGTCGTGTTCCCTTTTTCCAGATGATAACGTCGTTTTTTGCGTGGTTATATGTCTGCATATACATACCTGTCCCCTTAGCAGAGTGTTCCTTTGAAATGACCTCCTCGCAAGCAGAGATATTGAAATCAGTCCGTATCCTGACATATGCATTGATACCCTCGGGCTATTTTCTTCTGTTGTTAACAAAGTATTACTTGTTATATTTTGGAATGAACTGGACAACCCGTTCAGTCACGAAAGAATGGAAACAGCACATAAACGAAGCATTTGTCCAAAAAGACTGGTTCTTGCAACATAAAAAGACGTTTGGAAATGCAAAATGGGTGATCATCCACCTTACTTTTCCGGCTTACCTCTGTCGAGTGCTCACACTTTTGTATGTATTTTCAATTCAATCATTATGTACCTAAACACACATATACGTACGTGCTCCTAAAAAAAAAAAAAAAAAAAAAAAAAAAAAAAAAAAAAAA